>VZQC01005802.1:145259-170128 GCA_009823505.1 Rhizomys pruinosus | reverse complement strand
TTTATGTCATGGAGATTTTTCTCTCTCCTTAACTATAATGACATTTTTGCTGGGTAATAGATTCTGGTGGAATCCACAGTCCTTAAACACTTGGGAATGCTTCTGCTTCCATGTTTCTTCTTGTTTCATGGTTTCACTGAGAAGAGAGTTGTAATTTTGATGAATTCCCTGTATGTGACTTTTTTTTTTTTGTAGCCTTCAGAATTTTGTCTTTGTTTTGGGGTGTCTAGCATTTGTTGACTATGATATGGTGGGGAGTTCTTTTCTGATCTTGTCTATTTTTGGATCCTATGTGCTTCTTGTATTGTATGGGTTTGTCTATTTTTTAGTTGGGGAAAATTTTCATCTATTATTCTGTTGAAGATCTGATCAATACTACTCTCTTGAGATTCTTCTCCTTCCTCTATTCCTATGGATGCCGAGGTTTGATCTTTTCATAGTGTCCCATTATTTCCTGGTTGTTCCACTTTTGTGTATTTTTAAATTTTTCATAATCTTATTTGAGCTTTTGTTGCTTTGTGTGTATCTTCCAGATCTGATATTCTTGTTCTGCTTCCTCTATTCTATTCTGAGGCTTTTTCCTTTCCTTTTTTCTTGATTGGGATGAGTGTTCTAATTTTTTTTTCATTTCATCCTGTGTTTTTCTTTAGTATTTCCATTCCTTTTTGAGCTTTCTCAATCTCTTCTTGGTGCTCCTTACTTTGTTGGTTGGCTTCCTTTTTCAGTGTTTCTACTTCCTTTCAGAGTTTCTTTTTTTTCTCCCTCTAGTTCTTTCTGGAGTTTGTCAATCTGTTCTTTAGTTCTTTCCGAAGTTTGTCATTGTATCACTCTAGGGCCTTTTTGAGTTTTTCACTCTCTCTCTTTAGTTCTCTGAATTCTTCTTTATTTTCTTTAATTTCTCTGCATAGGTCTGCAATTATTCCTCTAAGATCTGTTCCTTGGGTCACCTCCAAGGGGATCCCATTGTAGCTATCTCCTACAGGTTTGGTAGAGCCTGGTGTGGGATTATCCTGTGCCTTTCCCATGTTTTCCCTTCATCGTGTCCCTGGCATGTGGGTTTCCCTTTTGTGGTTCAAATCACAAATGTCTTTTCACTATGTTAGCAGGTGGTTTTGCTTGCCTCTTTCTGATGCTTTCTTTTTTCTTTCCTCCTCCTCATTTATGGAGTATTGACTTGTCTAGGTTTCAGGCTTTCAATTTTGTTTATATATTGGATATTGGTAGCCTAAGTCACTCTTCTCTTCCTGTTCTGAAGGATCTCCAAAAAAAAGTTCACTTGGCTACTCTCTCACCAATTCCCGTTTGCAGGGGGTGGGGTGTGTGTGGGAGATATGCCTGACCTAGCCCATACCCCAGTACCTGCCTGAGTGACTTCTGAGTTCCTGTGCCTCAGGAGCTGGCCCGTACAAAGCCACAGAGGTATCAAACCCAAACCTGACCTGCTGGTCACAGGGTGCAAAGGCGAAGGGTGGTCCCGCCCAGATGGCCACCCCCTACAAGAGGGCTCAGAGTTGTGACCCCCTTCCAGCAGCCCAGGAGACAGTCTACCCCAAACTCTACCTTCCTGAGTGACTTCCAGGTTCCTGTGCCTCAGGAGCCAGCCCGCACAAAGCTGAAGAGGCACCAAACCCAAGCCTGTCCCCCTTCTTGAGTTTTTCATTCTCTTTCCTTAGTTCTTTGACTTGTTCTTTATATTCTTTAATTTTTCTGTGTAGGTCTGCAATTGTTCCTCTCAGATCTGTTTCTTGGGTCACCCCCAGGGGGAATCCCACTGTAGCAATCTCCTATAGGGTTGGGAGAGGTTGGTGTGGAATTATCCTACACTTTTCCCATGTTGTCCCTTCATGTCCCTGGCATGTGGGTTTCCTGTTTTTTTGCCTGTATTCTGATGCGAATCACAAATGCCTTTTCACTGTGTTGAAGGCTTACTTTGCTTGCTTCCTTCAGATGCCTTTCCCCCCCACCCTTGTTTATGGAGTGTTGACTTGTATGTTTCAGGTTTTCAATTTTGTTCATATATTGGAAATCTAATTCACTCTTCCCTTTCTACTCTGAACGTTCTCCAAAAAATGCACTTGGATGCCCTCTCAGCAATTCCAGTTGGGGAGGCTGGATATGCCTGACTTAGCCGGTGCCCAGGTCCTCTGTGTTTCAGGTGGTCCTGATAATTCCCTGATCTAACTATTGTGCACTCAAGTCTTACAGTGGCAACAGGACCACTTTTAACACCAGCTACAAGGGCGACTCTGCCCTGACAGTGGCATCAGACAAGGATTTAACAGGCCCACCTTTAATCCCAGCTAGCAGGATGACTCCACCCCACCAGCCTCGCAAGACAAAGATTTAGCTATCCAACAAACCAACAAATAAGTTATCCGACAAGCCAGGAGTAGATCTAGCCTAAAACCTACCTGGTTGAAGTGCCTGGCTCCTACCTGTGCTTCAAGTGGTCTTGCCAAGTCCCTGATCTAACCACTGAGCACTCCTGTTAATACTTTCTATGATTTTATTTCACTACTCCTTGAACACAAAGATCTGCTCATGCTGTTTAAAATACACATCAGAACAAACCCATTGTCCTGCTTATGTATTTAAAATTTTTATTTCTTTTTACCAATTTCGGTAAGTTCATGTCTCATGACATTCCCTACATTACCTGATGTACAATCCATAATTTTACTGATTTACTATTCAAAAATTAATGCATTAACAAAAAAAGAAGTATTAGGGATTAACTACTCATGAACAAATTATACTTTTCATCTTTTTTTTACTTTTGTTTTACAATTTTTTAAAACTTTATTTATTTATTTTCTGTGTGTATGAATGTACTGTCTGCATGCAGGTTTGTGCACCCGTGTTGTGCAATGCTGTGGAGGTCAGAAGAGGGTGTCAGATTCCCCTGGAACTGGAGTTCCTGGAATTGGAGTTACAGACAGTTCTCAGCCACCATGTGGGTGCTGGGGATTGAACCCGGGTCCTCTGCAAGAGCAGTTGGTGCTCTTAACTACAAGGCTATCTCTCCAGCCCCTATACTTTACATCTTTTAAAAACAATTTATACTCTAATTTTAAAAAATTATTTCCTCTCAATCCCCCCATCATCTGTTAGAAAAGCATCTCGTTTTTTGTCTTTTTGAGACAGGGTCTCTCTGTAGACCAGGCTGGCCTTGAACACAGAGATCTGCCTGCCTCTGCCTTCCAAGTGCTGGAATTACTAGTGTGCAGCACCACACCTGGCCTAGAAGTGCATCTCTTTCTTACATTGTATGCATTTTTATAATACTTTTATTGATGTTTTGTGTATTTCAGACATCATTTTTCAGTTCAATTTAGACATATTCCCCTTTCCCTTCCCCCCACCCCACCCCAGATCATGCATTCTGCCATAACTGTCCTGCATCTTTCTCTCAGCCTTTTTTTATGTTTAGGAATTCACATTTTCCTCCTTTAATTTTTTATATTACTCTAAAATATGAATACATCTTTAAAAAGAAGTTTTATACTTCATGTGGTTTTATATAAACTAAGAGCCAACTAATGGCTGTAGGTGGTTTCTCTCATTAATTAGACTCTGCAGCTGTGCTCTATCCTACAGGTCTCCTTGGATCTTAGTGTGACTGGTAAAGCCATACCAGAAAACAACACATGTGAATAGCTGTCATGTTCCTGTGCCTTCTCCAATATTGCTCTGCCCATACCACCTACTCCATAGACCTAAGATGACATCGTACTGACCCACTTGGGTTCTGCAGCACACCATCCATGACTAGCCTACCCCCAGGCTTAGTCCACCAACTCTGACCACCCTGATGGACATGTTTCTTCACTTATAAAACAAAGAAAGGGCAAATGTGGGACTAACTTTTTATAAAATAGATGTAGTCTAGACTAATGACCTTTAATTAACTCCAGCAAAACCATGTGCTCTTGTGTCTTGTGACAGGGGCACCTGATCTTGTTTCCTGAAAACCTCTATTTGGCACTCCATACAAAAAGATAATGAGAATCATGCTTGAGAATTTACCTTTTAAAGTGCTGAAAGTGAGTGCACCCATCTCCATTACACACAGTGGAGGTTGGGAAGGACATGTGGCCCGCAGTGAATGAGATATTCTACAACTGGGGATGAAATGGCCTGATGATCCGCTAAGATTAGGATGAAGCCAAGCTCGAACTTCCCCAACTGAAGCTGGAGAAGGGATTTTGAATAAAATTATGGGTGAGGTTAGATGTGAGGACATAGTTCCTGATGCAGAACTCTGTCAGCACAGTTCCAGAACCACAGTTTCAGGAGACAGAAAGTTCCAAGAGACGTTTAGGGGAAACCAGTATCCTCTGGGCTCCAGCCTACTCTTCTCGAACTCAACTCAAGAGTTAGGCTATCTGTTCAGGTGATTGTAATGTCAGGGTAGCAATGCCACACAGCTCCAGCTTCCCCAATCTTCATGTCCACAGACTGAACTGATCCAGTCTTCCCACCCACAGTATATCCAACCTTTGGTCATTTCTCCAGGAGCCATATCTCTCCTATGGTGACAGAGGAGGAGGAGTGAGGAAGAGAACCCCTCCCTGAAGGTTCCCATTGTCCTGCACTGCAGCCATATATAAAGCATTTTTGCTTAAGGGTCATGTGTCATACTTTGACCTCCAGCTCCACAGTCCCAGCTGGTCCCACATGTCTTCACCCATGGTGTGGCCAACTCTTGGTCTGCTCTCTATAGCCTGTCTCTTTCTAGCTAGCTGTTCCCTAAGTACTTTTGTATATGGGGAGCACATCCCTAGTGGGTCCCACTGATCTTGGTGTAGTACACTCAGTCACTGACTCACATCTGCTCTTGCCTTGTTCATTGTGGAGATCTCACCTGGTTTACTGAACTTCATTTTCAGGTACATTACCTCCTATAGGAATAGTGGACTTGTTATATCTGACATTTTTCTTTCTTCTTTTTTTTTTTTTTTTTTTTTTTTTTTTTTTTTTTTTTTTTTTTTTTTGTCTTTTCGAGACAGAGTCTCCCTGTAGCCCCAGCTGTCCTGGAACTCACTCTGTAGACCAGGCTGGCCTTGAACTCACAAAGATCCACCTGCCTCTGCCTCCCAAGTGCTAGGATTAAAGGTGTGCGCCAACACGCCCGGCTGACCTTTTTCTTTTACTGAGGAGCACTGTTGAGGCTTCTAATCCATCATGTTTCTAGAAATTGTGTTTTATTCTTTCCATCCCCTTACTGATTTTTGGGGGGTGGGGGGCAGGGTCTCATTACATTGGCCAGCCTGCTCTTAGTAAAAGAAAGAGCATCCTGCCTACATGACTAGGAGCATTGATATCATTAACTTTCCAATACCCTCCAAAATTACCGACAGATTCAAACCAAACCCCTGTTAAAAATCCAATAGCCCTCTAGGCAGACATGGAAAAGTCAATCACTGCATTCATAAGGAATTACATTGGGCCTCAATTTTCAAGGAGGAAAAAAGTTGGAGAACTCAAATTCTTCCTTTTCAAACCTATTATAACCAGCCCCCACACACTCCCCACCACTCAGTGTTTAAACAGTATGGTTCCCAACTGGTCAAAGAAAGAGAATAAGTGTCTGTCAGGTTTTCAGCCCCAAGTGAAACATCTACAATGCAGCCTCTAGACCTAAGGTTCAGGTAAGGGGGGGTGAGGGGGGGCAGAAAAAACAATGCATCTCTCAACTCTCACCATTAAAGCTTCTTCATGCAAGAGATGGTGATTAACACAGAAAACTACAACTGGTTAAAGTTAAGAGAATAAGAAACAGAAGAGGGCTTATCCCTGAATAGGATGCCTGAATCAAACCTCTGCCACCATGCTCAGGGACCATGGTGAAAGAGAGAGCAGAAAGTCTGTAAGATCTAAGAGAGATGGATGACCACAGGGACAGAGTTTTCCAGATAGCTGGGAAATTACTCATATGAATTCACAGCAATGGTAAGACATACACAAGACCCTTGCAAGCTCAAACCAGACCAAAGCCCAGCATCGACATGGAGGAGTGGATATGAAGCCTAAAGCATAGCTGAGGGACTATTGGCAACCAACACCTACTGAGAGTGGGAGAGTCAGTTTTCCCTAAGGTTGTGACACTGGATAGGTTAACCAGGTCCAGTGGATGGAGCATACCGAAGGACATTTGAGAACACAAATTTGACTTGATAGACCTTAACATATATGACAAAATTCATGGAACCTGGCAGAGGAAGGGACTATAAAGGGGGTGCATATAGGGGAAGAGATATAAATATGATCAAAATATATTTGTATGAAATTTACAGAAACTATACACACATGCATATATATATATATATATATTTATTTATATATATAAACATATATATATGTTTATATGTATATAAACAGTATATATATATAATTATATATACATATAAATTATATGTATATAAAATGTATATAACAACTAAGGAGAGGTTAGGAGAGGAGTACTCCAAGTGGGGGCTCCACGCTATAGAAAAACTCAGTGAGGTGGAGACAAGGTTTCAAGACACTGCCAAAAGCAAATCTAGAGGAGGCAGTTAAATGAGGTTCTGAGAGCAGTGTCCACCTCATTCCCAGGGATCTGGTCCGCAGGACTGGTAGGAGACATGGATCCCACGGGGACCAAGAGATGATCAGACAGTCATTTATTCAGTCAGCTGTATTTGATAATTCCCTCCCCTCCCAGGGGCCTGAGCATGCCTGGCATACCTATTGTTCCTGGGATGGAGTCCTGCTGCTTCTCCTGTCTCCTGTCTGAATGACTGTCCGTAAACCCTGTCCACGGCCTGTTCTCCTCCACCCCATGGCAGCTGGCTTAGATCTTCAGGCAAGACTTTAGTGGCTTGTTACAAACTACTGAGTCCATCTCTTGGTCCTCCCTGGGGTCTCTCTCTTGCAGCAAGGCTCTCCCTCTGCTTCTGCCTCTGCCTCTCTAAAACTCCTTTCTCATTTAGTAATTAAGACCTCAGCAATGGGGCTGGAGAGATGGCCTAGCGGTTAAGAGCGCCGACCGCTCTTACAGAGGACCCGGGTTCGATCCCCAGCACCCACATGGCGGCTGAGAACCGTCTGAAGCTCCAATTCCTTATTTTATATAATATATAGTATATAATATTATAATAAATATATATGCATATATTTTAATACTTCATATATATAAATAAATATATATGCATATATATATAATATAAACATGTGTGTATAGTTTCTGTAAATTTCATACAAATATATTTTGATCAATATTATATCTCTTCCCCTATATGCACCCCCTTTATAGTCCCTTCCTCTGCCAGGTTCCATGATTTTTGTCATATATGTTAAGAGCTCTATCAAGCTACAATTTGTGTTCTCAAATGCCCTTCGGTATGCTCCATCACATGGACCTGGTTAACCTATCCAGTGTCACAACCTTAGGAAAACTGACTCTCCCACTCTCAGTAGGTGTTGGTTGCCAATAGTCCCTCAGACTATGCTTTAGGCTTCATATCCACTCCTCCATGTCAGTGCTGGGCTTTGGTCTGGTTTGAGCTTGCAAGGTCTTGTGTATGTCTTACCATTGCTGTGAATTCATATGAGTAACTTCCCAGCTATCTGGAAAACTCTGTCCCTGTGGTCGTCCATCTCTCTTAGATCTTACAGACTTTCTGCTCTCTTTCACCATGGTCCTGAGCATGGGTGGGCAGAGGTTTGATTCAGGCTCCTATTCAGGGATAAGCCCTCTTCTGTTTCTTATTCTCTTCACTTTAACCAGTTGTAGTTTTCTGTGTTATCACTATCTCTTGCATGAAGAAGCTTTAATGGTGAGAGTTGAAGAGATGCATTGTTTTTTTCTGCCCCCCCACCCCCCGTTACCTGAACCTTTGGTCTAGAGGCTGCATTGTAGATGTTTCACTTGGGGCTGAAAACCTGACAGACACTTATTCTCTTCTTTGACAGTTGGGAACCATACTGTTTAAACACTGAGTGGTGGGGAGTGTGTGGGGGCTGGTTATAATAGGTTTGAAAAGGAAGAATTTGAGTTCTCCAACTTTTTTCCTCCTTGAAAATTGAGGCCCAATGTAATTCCTTATGAATGCAGTGATTGACTTTTCCATGTCTGCCTAGAGGGCTATTGGATTTTTAACAGGGGTTTGGTTTGAATCTGTCGGTAATTTTGGAGGGTATTGGAAAGTTAATGATATCAATGCTCCTAGTCATGTAGGCAGGATGCTCTTTCTTTTACTAAGAGCGCTGGCCAATTTAATGAGACCCTGCCCCCACCAGCACCACACACCCAAAATCAGTAAGGGGATGGAAAGAATAAAACACACATTTCTAGAAACATGATGGATTAGAAGCCTCAACAGTGCTCCTCAGTAAAAGAAAAAGGTCAGCCGGGCGTGTTGGCGCACCACCTTTAACTCTCTACACTTGGGGGAGAGGCAGGGATCTGTGGAGTTCAAGGCCGCCTGGTCTACAGAGTGGAGTTCGCAGACAGCTGGGGCTACAGGGAGACCTGTCTCGAACAAGACAAAAAAATAAAAAAAAAAAAAAAAAAAAAAAAAACAAAAAAAAAAAAAAAAAAGAAAAAAAAAAAGAAAGAAAAGAAAGAAATGGTCAAGATAGTAACCATAGTGCCACTATTCCTATAGGAGGTAATTTACCTCTGAAAATGAAGTTCAGTAAACCAGGTGAGATCTCCACAATGAACAAGCAGAGCAGATGTGAGTCAGTGACTGAGTGTACTACACCAAGATCAGTGGGACCCCCTAGGGATGTGCTCCCCATATACAAAAGTTACTTAGGGAACAGCTAGCTAGAAAGAGACAGGCTATAGAGAGCAGACCAAGAGTTGGCCACACCATGGGTGAAGACATGTGGGACCAGCTGGGACTGTGGAGCTGGAGGTCAAAGTATGACACATGACCCTTAAGCAAAAATGCTTTATATATGGCTGCAGTGCAGGACAATGGGAACCTTCAGGGAGGGGTTCTCTTCCTCACTCCTCCTCTCTGTCACCATAGGAGAGATATGGCTCCTGGAGAAATGACCAAAGGTGTGAGATATATCTGTGGGTGGGAAGACTGGATCAGTTCAGTCTGTGGACATGAAGATTGGGGAGCTGGAGCTGTGTGGCATTGCTACCCTGACATTAGCACATCACGATCACCTTGAACAGATAGCCTAACTCTGAGTTGAGTTCGAGAAGAGTAGGCTGGAGCCCAGAGGATACTGGTTTCCCCTAAACGTCTCTTGGAACTCTTCTTGTCTCTGACAACTGTGGTTCTGGAACTGTGCTGACAGATTCTGCAATCAGCGAACTATGTCCCTCACATCTAACCTCACCCTATAATTTATTCAAATCACCTTCTCACGCTTCAGTTGGGGAAGTTCGAGCTTGGCTTCATCCTAATCTTAGCGGATCATCAGGCCATTTCAGTCCCAGTTGTAGAATATCTCATTCACTGCGGGCCACATGTCCTTCCCAACCTCCACTGTGTGTAATGGAGATGGGTGCACTCACTTTCAGCACTTTAAAAGGTAAATTCTCAAGCATGATTCTCATTATCTTTTTGTATGGAGTGCCAAATAGAGGTTTTCAGGAAACAAGATCAGGTGCACCTGTCACAAGACACAAGAGCACATGTTTTTTGCTGGGTTAATTAAAGGTCATTAGTCTAGACTACATCTATTTTATAAAAAGTTAGTCCCACATTTGCCCTTTCTTTGTTTTATAAGTGAAGAAACATGTCCATCAGGGTGGTCAGAGTTGGTGGACTAAGCCTGGGGGTAGGCTAGTCATGGATGGTGTGCTGCAGAACCCAAGTGGGTCAGTACGATGTCATCTTAGGTCTATGGAGTAGGTGGTATGGGCAGAGCAATATTGGAGAAGGCACAGGAACATGACAGCTATTCACATGTGTTGTTTTCTGGTATGGCTTTACCAGTCACACTAAGATCCAAGGAGACCTGTAGGATAGAGCACAGCTGCAGAGTCTAATTAATGAGAGAAACCACCTACAGCCATTAGTTGGCTCTTAGTTTATATAAAACCACATGAAGTATAAAACTTCTTTTTAAAGATGTATTCATATTTAGAAGTAATATAAAAATTAAAGGAGGAAAATGTGAATTCCTAAACATAAAAAAAGGCTGAGAGAAAGATGCAGGACAGTTATGGCAGAATTGCCATGATCTGGGGTGGGGTGGGGGGAAGGGAAAGGGGAATATGTCCTAAATTGAACTGAAAAATGATGTCTGATACACAAAACATCAATAAAGTATTATAAAATGCATAACAATGTAAGAAAGAGATGCACTTCTAGGCCAGGTGTGGTGCTGCACACTATAATCAGCACTTGGAAGGCAGAGGCAGGGCAGATCTCTGTGTTCAAGGCCAGCCTGGTCTACAGAGAGACCCTGTCTCAAAAGACAAAAACGAGATGCTTTTCTAACAGATGTGGGGATTGAGAGGAAATAATTTTTAAAATTAGAGTATAAATTGTTTTTAAAAGATGTAAAGTATAGGGGCTGGAGAGAATAGCCTTGTAGTTAAGGGCACCAACTGCTCTTGCAAGAGGACTCCCGGGTTCAATCCCCAGCACCCCACATGGTGTGTCTGAGAACTGTCTGTAACTCCAATTCCAGGAACTCCAGTTCCAGGGGATCTGACCCTCTTCTGACCTCCACAGCATTGGCACAACACGGGTGCACCATAAACAAATGCAAGACAGTACATCATACAAAAAAAAATAAAATAAATAAAGTTTAAAAAATTGTAAAACAAAAGTAAAAAAAAAGATGAAAGTATAATTTGTTCATGAGTAGTTAATCCCTAATACTTCTTTTTTTGTTAATCATTTAATTTTTGAATAGTAAATCAGTAAAATTATGGATTGTACATCAGGTAATGTAGGGAATGTCATGAGACATGAACTTACCGAAATTGGTAAAAAGAAATAAAAATTTTTAAAATACATAAGCAGGACAATGGGTTTGTTCTGATGTGTATTTTAAACAGCATGAGCAGATCTTTGTGTTCAAGGAGTAGTGAAATAAAATCATAGAAAGTATTAACAGGAGTGCTCAGTGGTTAGATCAGGGACTTGGCAAGACCACTTGAAGCACAGGTAGGAGCCAGCACTTCAACCAGGTAGGCTTTTAGGCTAGATCTACTCCTGGCTTGTCGGATAACTTATTTGTTGGTTTGTTGGATATAGCTAAATTTTGCACTTGCAGGTGGTGGGGTGGAGTCATCCTGCTAGCTGGGATAATTAAGGTGGGCCTGTTAAATCCTTGTCTGATGCCACTGTCAGGGCAGAGTCGCCCTTTAGCTGGTTTAAAAGGGGTCCTGTTGCCACTGTAAGACTTGAGTGCACAATAGTTAGATCAGGGAATTATCAGGACCACCTGAAACACAGAGGACCTGGGCACCGGCTAAGTCAGGCATATTCCAGCCCCCCAACTGGAATTGCTGAGAGGGCATCCAAGTGCATTTTTGGGAGAACGTTCGAGTAGAAAGGGAAAAGTGAATTAGATTTCCAATATATGAACAAATTGAAAACCTAAAAATACAAGTCAACACTCCATAAACAAGGGGTGGGGGGGAAAGGAATCTGAAGGAAGCAAGCAAAGTAAGCCTTCAACACAGTGAAAAGGCATTTGTGATTCGCATCAGAATACAGGCAAAAAAACAGGAAACCCACATGCCAGGACATGATGAAGGGACAACATGGAAAGTGCTAGGATAATTCACACCAACCTCTCCCAACCCTATAGGAGATGACTACTAGTGGGATTCCCCTGGGGGTGACCCAAGAAACAGATCTGAGAGGAACAATTGCAGACCTACACAGAAAAATAAAGAATATAAAGAACAAGTCAAAGACCTAAGGAAAAGAGAATGAAAAACTCAAGAAGGGGACAGGCTTGGTTTGGTGCTCTGTCAGCTTTGTGCGGGCCGGCTCCTGAGCACAGGAACCTGGAAGTCACTCAGGAAGGTAGAGTTGGGGTAGACTGTCTCCTGGGCTGCTGGAAGGGGTCACAACTCTGAGCCCTCTTGTAGGGGTGGCCATCTGGGCGGACCACCCTTCGCCTTTGCACCCTGTGACCAGCAGGTCAGGTTTGAGGGTTTGTACTCTGTGGCTTTGTACGGGCCAGCTCCTGAGGCACAGGAACTCAGAAGTCACTCAGGAGTACTGGGGTATGGGCTAGGTCAGGCATATCTCCCACACACACCCCACCCCTGCAAACGGGAATTGGTGAGAGAGTGCCCAAGTGACTTTTTTTTTTTTGAGATCCTTCAGAACAGGAAGAGAAGAGTGACTTAGGCTTCTAATATCCAATATATAAACAAAATTGAAAGCCTGAAACCTAGACAAGTCAATACTCCATAAATGAGGAGGAAAAGAACGAAGAAAGCATCAGAAAGAGGAAAGCAAAACCACCTGCTAACATAGTGAAAAGAACATTTGTGATTTGAACACAAAAAGGGAAACCCACATGCCAGGGACACGATGAAAGGACAACATGGGAAAGGCACAGGAATATCCCACACCAGGCTCTACCAACCCTGTAGGAGTAGCTACAATGGGATTCCCCTTGGAGGTGACCCAAGGAACAGATCTTAGAGGAATAATTGCAGCCTATGCAGAGAAATTAAAGAAAATAAAGAAGAATCAGAGAACTAAAGAGAGAGAGTGAAAAACTCAAAAAAGGCCCTAGAGTGGATACAATGACAAATTCGGAAAGGAACTAAAGAACAGATTGACAAATCTCAGAAAGAACTATGAGGGAATAAAAAGAAACTCTGAAAGGAAGTAGAAACACTGAAAAAGGAAGCCAACCAAAAAAGTAAGAGGCACCAAGAAGAGATTGAGAAAGTCAAAAAAATGGAATACTAAAGAAACACAGGATGAAATGAAAAAAAGAATTAGAACACTCATCCAATCAAGAAAAAAGGAAGGAAAAAGCCTCAGAAAGTAGATAGAGGAAGCAGAACAAGAATATCAGATCTGGACAATACACAAAAGCATAAAAAGCTCAAATAAAGATTATGAAAAATTTAAGAAATCACAAAAGTGGAACAACCAGGAAATAATGGGACACTATGAAAAGATCAACCTCGGCATCATAGGAATAGAGGAAATGAGAAGAATCTCAAGAGATAGTATTGATAAGATCTTCAACAGAATAATCAGATGAAAAATTTCCCAAACTAAAAAATACAAACCCATACAATACAAGAAGCACATAGGATGCCAAAAATAGACAAGATCAGAAAAGAACTCCCCAGCCATATCATAGTCAAAAAATGCTAGACACCCAAAACAAAGACAAAATTCTGAAGGCTACAAAAAAAAAAAAAGTCACATACAAAGGGAAATCATCAAAATTAACAACTCCTTCTCGGTGCAAACCATGAAAAGCAAGAAGAAACATGGAGCAAAGCATTCCCAGTGTTAAAGGACTGTGGATTCCAAACCAGAATCTTTACCCAGCAAAAATGTCATTATAGTTGAAGGAGAGAGAAAAATCTTCCATGACATAAANTGTGCACCCGTGTCGTGTAACACCGCAGAGTTCAGAAGAGGGTTTCCGATTCCCCTGGAACTGAGTTCTCCCATTTAGTTTTTACAGAAAAACAAAACAAATAAAAACAAAAACACAGTGTGATCAAGGGCATTTGACTCTTTTCCAGAAGACCCCAGTTCAGTTCCCAGCATCCTTATCAAGTGGCTTACAATCATCTATAATTCCAATCCAGGGATACAGTGCCCTCTTCTGGCTTCAACAGCCACCTGCACACATGTGTCATATACTCTCACACACATACACACTATTTTTTAAAGATGTAGTTTTTAAACTTTTATTTATGTATGTGAGTGTATGCTGCATGTAAATAAAAGTAAATAAAAGTTTTTAAAAGTAGGAGCAGGGCTGGAGAGATGGATCAGTAGTTAAGAGCACTGGCTGTTTATGCAGTGGACCCAGATTCAATTCTCAGCACCCACATGGTAGCTAACAATGATCCATAAATCCAGTTCCAAGGGAATGACCTCTGTGGGCATTGCATGACATGGGTCCACTTATATACATGCAGGGAAAACACTCATATACAAGAAATAAAACATTTTGAAAAATAGGAGCAGATCTACATGTTGTCAGATTTGATAATGTTTCTCTTTTTAAGGTTATTTACTACCAATGCTTTATTATTTATTTATTTATATTTTATATGTATGAATCTTTAGCCTTCATGTATGAAAGTATGCAATCCCTGAGGAGGTCAGGAGAGGGAATCAGATACCCTGGAACTGGAGTTAAGTTGTTAGCTGCCATGTGAGTGCTGGGAACAGAACCTGCTTCCTCTGTAAGGGTAGCCAGAGCTCTTAACTACTAAGCTATCTCTAGGCCTTTGATAATGTTCCTTTAACATATCATAAAAAACACAATGTAGGAAAACAAATGGTAAATTGGATTTCTCAAAATTTAAAATGTTTATGCATTATCAAGGGGGGGGGGACTCTGGAAGGGAGGAAATAGAAGTCTAAAGACATACGCAAAAGAACCATGCTGAAAAGAAATGAACAAAGCACCCAATTTTAAGTAGTTAATAAAAGAACATTAAAATTAAGTGAAACAAATAAATACTAAAGAATGAAGATGTGTAAAATTTAAAGCAGGGGCTGGAGAGATGGCTCAGCGGTTAAAAGCACTGACTGCTCTTGCAGACAACCTGGGTTCTATTCCCAGCACCCACATGGTGGCTGAGAACCATCTTTAATTCCAGTTCCAGGGGAATCCGACATGGGTTCACCAACCTACATGCAGACAGTACATTCATACAGATTAAAAAATAATAATAATAAATAAATAAATTTTAAAAATTTAAAGCAAAAGTCAGTTAATTAAATTACTGAAGTGAGTCCAAGTTTATGGTGAACTTAGCAACATAAATAGGACTGACAGGATGTAACCTGGGATAAAAAAGCAATAAGACAAAGATTGCTTAGTAGAGTGGCATGGAAATTAGGAAATTCTGTTCAATAAAAGATTCCTTCAAATGGAAACAACTGGGATAAGATACTTGCTTTGCATCTACAATGCAACAAAGTTGAACCAAATATTTATAAACCTCTCTTATAAATCCATAAGAAAGGAATAAATAATATGATAGGAAAATTAGTAAAGAACAGATACTTTGGAAAGAAGTGGAGAGAGTGGAGACTGTGTCCCCTGAAAACTTATATGCTAGCATTATAACCCCTATTGTGATGGTTGGGAAATGAGGCCTTGGGAGGTTAGGTCCTGAGGATAAGGCCTTCATGATTGATCTGAGCAACCATATAAAAGGGATCCCAGGGGACTTTCTTGCTTGTTGCCACATAAGAACACAATGAGAAGTTCTGTTAGGACCAGGTCAGAAAGAGTTAATCTAGTTGAAGCAAGCCTGGTTCCCATGATTACTTTAACCACAAGAATACAGTCTGACCCTGAGTTTCCAGTTCCCACAGCTACCTGAGGTCAGGATGAACTTTTCCAGCCCTGAAGGAGTGCTTCCTACCCCCTAAGAAGCCCATTCCTCTCCAAGGGGCTTCACACTGCTAAACACAACCATTGTTTCAAACAAAGGGGTACAGAACAGGTGGACTGATCCAATGAAAGACTGCATGGTCTGCAACCACCAAGACCCCACCAATCAGAGAAAGGGTCACCGTAAAGCGCAGTGGAAATCCCCTAACTGGGAATAAAAGTGGGAGGGGATCCGACCTCTTCCAGTCCCATGGGAGTTTGCTTGGCCCGACGTGTCGATCTGTCTCTGTCACTGTCTCTGTGTTGTGTTCCGTACTTTTTCCTTGATGTAATGTTCTTTTATTAAAGCTTTTCCTCCACAGTTTTTGGCCTCTTGAGAGATTCTTTGGTAGAGTGGCATTTCTAACTCAACAATTCACAGTTGATAGCCTGGCAAAGAGCCCTTACCAGAACCTGAAAGTTCTGGAATCTTCATTTGTATACCCCAGAACAATAATAATTTCTGTTGTTTATAAGCCACCAGTCTATGAGAGTTTGTTGTAAGAGCCCAGAGTAATTAAGAACAGGAGTAGAAGCAAATGGTTGATGCACGAGCAAAGTATCCAGAAGTTCACTAATAACCAGGGAAAAAGAAATCTAAAACAGATTTAAGGGCTGGAGAGATGGTTGGGTATTAAGAGGACCTCTGCTCAATCATGAGGATTAAAGTTCGAGTACCAGTAGCCATGTAACACGCTGGGCACAAACATCTCTAACTCCAAGAAAACGAAGTGCAAATGTTCATTCCTAGTTATGGAGAGTAATCTGGTTCAAACTATTTTGAAGTGTTGTCCCTGTAAAGTCTTTCTCTCCATATACATAACTTAATATATGTATGTAGCAATATAAAATTTTTATTGTAAAGTGTGTGCCATGTTTTCTCTAGAAAAATCCCATGATTTTCATCAAGCAAGTAGTATGCCATTTTCAAAATTCATACTATTCAAAAAAGTAGAAATAAAGTTACTGTCTATTGAAATGAGAATGAATCATTAAATCCAATCTATTCCATAATGCAGAAGGGAAAAAAGTAGAAAAACTCCTATAAAACATCATTATGGAAAAATTTCAAAAATTTAGTGGTAGGTGGAAAAAGAAGGCATTTTAGAAAGATTCCTAAAGCATTATAATTTTATGTAAAAACAAGTTATTGTTGCATAAAAACATGTATATGTATATGTATATATGGTAAACACTAAAAAAAGAAAAGTAAAGAAATGATTGACAGCTATGGCAGAAGGTAGAAGAGTCAACAGGGGAAGGACACATGCAGGGATCCAGAGGTCCAAAGGCAGGCATTTGGCTTCTATAAAGTGACCATTAATTTAAAATGTACATACACATTATATATCTTCTTTGGCATATGTGATATATATTACATTTTGGGGGTCTTTTTGAGACAGGGTCTTCCTTTTTAGTCCCAGCTGGCCTGGAACTCGATATGTAGTCCAGGCTGGCCTTGAACTCAGAGATCCACCTGCCTCTACCTCCTTCCTGAGTGCTGGGATTAAAGGTGTGTACCTCCATGCCTGGCATATATTACACTTTTTTCCTCAAAGGTCATTCACAAATTCTGCAAACATGGATTGTATCTGGAGAGAAACTGAAATTCTCTTGGTCCAAAATTAACCTTTCGATCAAGCAGCCAATCTTGAAATAATCAGCACCTGTGGTGGAAGAGCAAACAAAAGCAAAATAATAAAACATACAGCTGGGTTGGGTAAAAGGGAGAAGCTGTCTTCATTTTGGGGGAACTATTCTAGCGATTGTCATAAACCATGTGCTTAAAGCAACAGAAATTGATTCTCTCTTCATTGAAGCCTAGAAATCCTAAATGACGCTGCCAGCAGGCCTTGCTTGTTCTGTGTTCTAGAGGAGGATCCTGCTTTGCGTCTCCCAGCTTCCAGTGGTTACAGGCAATCCTGGATGTCCCTTGACTGGGAGATCATCACTCCATTTTTTGTCCCCAATTACTGCAGGATATTCTCTTCCGTGTTTATCTGTTTTCTCTTCTTATAAAAGTGTCAGGGGTTGGAGCTTTAATGCAGTGGTAGAGCACTTGCCTAGCAAGCTCAGGGCCCTTGGTATAGTCCTCAGCAAAAACAAATAAGCAACCAAACAACAAAATCCCACAGGGAATAAGGAAATCATTACTTGGGATCGCTGTATCATTGAATTAGGGCTCAGCCTAGCAAGTATGACTTCATAATAATTTATTTCTGCAGAGGCCTAATTTCCAAATAAGGTCACATTTCGAGGTTCTGAGTTAACATGAACTTTAAGGAGATATTATTTACCCCAGACAAACACCGCTTAGGATTATTGAACTGAATTACCAAGTGGCTCTCCTTCAAAAGGGATTCTGCCTTTATCCTAAGCCAAGCTACTTAAACTGTAGCCAGCCTTGAAAAACACACTTTGTTTTCCCCAGAACCTTAAAAAGTTGATGGAAAGATCTCAGGCACACTCTAACTCACAAGAGACACTCTTGGTTTTACTCCTGAGGAAAAGCAACATAAATTAGGCACCAGTAAATCAAGTGGTCTTAAGGTGAGTCACTGTCAACTGAATGAGGGCATTGGATGTGAAGTGCCAAGGGTTCTTATAGTGAGTATTCTTATGTGGGTTTTCTGTGGATTGTTTTTATTTTGATACAAGGTCTTGCTGTGAAGCCTAAGCTGACTTTGAACCCATCATCCTACCTATCTCTGCCTTCCATGTGCCAGCATTATGGATGAGAACTACGATGTCTGGTTTGGGATATGTTCTATCAAGTTTTACCTGTAAGATTTGTTACTTGAATGAGAGAAATGTGCGTTTTCTTGGTGTTGATTTCATCTGCTTCATTGTTTGAACTTATGAGATTATGTACAGTTGTCTCTGGTTAGACAAGAAGGAATTGGTACGGAGATGAGGTGTGTTATGGTTTATATTGATTATTGACTTGATAATATCTAGATGAGTCACCATGGAGACAGATCTCTGAGCAGATCTGTGAGGGGTTAACTAGATAGTTAAGGTGAGGAGACCCATTCTAAATGTGGTGGTACTATTCTATGTGATAGGGTCCCAGGCTGAATAAAAAGGCTAAAAGTAAGCTGAGAACACACACTCCTCACTTTCTGCTTCAGAGTTTTGAGTTTCTTGTCTTTGATCAATTTGGAGCTGATTTTTGTACAGGGAAAGAGGTAGAGGTTTGATTTTATTCTTCTACAAGTGGTGATCCAGTTTTGCCAACACCGTTTGTTGAAGATGGTGTCTTTCCTCCATTGAGACTTCTTGGCAGCCTTGTCAAATATGAGCTGGCTGAAATTGTACGTGCTCAAGTTTGGAACTTCAGTTTTGTTCCATTGATCTACAGGTCTGTTTTTGTGCCAGAACCAAGCTGTTTTTATGACTATAGCCCTGTAGTATAGTTTGAAGTCTGGTATAGTGATCCCCCTTGTACTGCTTTTTTTGCTCAGGGTTGTTTTGGCTAGTTGGGGTCTTCTTTTTTTCCATGTGAAATTAAGGATTTTTTTCCCAAGTCTGTGTAGAAACTCTTGGGGATTTTAATTGGGATTGCATTGAATCCATATATTAATTTGGGTAGAGTGAACATTTTTAACATATTAATTTTTCCAATCCATGAGCATGGGAGGTCTTTCCATCTTCTGATGTCTTTTTCAATCTCCTTCTTCAGGGTTTTAAATTTTTATTGTAGAGATCTTTGGTATCATTAGTTAGGTTTATTCCTAGGTATTTTATTGTTTTTGAGGCTATTGTGAATGGGAAAGTTTCCTTGTATTCCTTCTTCAGTTGCTTGTTGTTGGTGTAAAGAAAGCCTACTTACTTTTCTAGGTTAATTTTGTAACCTGCCACTTTACTGAAACTCTTAATCATTTCTAGGAGTTTTCTGGTGGAGTTTTTAGCATCACTTAGGTAAACTATCATATCCTCTGCAAAAAGGGATAGCTTGACTTCCTCTTTTCCAATTAGTACTCCTTTAATTTCATTTTCTTGCCTTGTTGCCCAAGCAAGTGTTTCAAGCACTATATTGAAGAGGAGTAGTGACAGGGGGCAGCTTTGCCAAGTTCCTACCTTTAAGGGGAATGCTTCTAACTTTTCTCCATTTAGGATGATCTTTCCTGTATATGGCTTTGATTACATTGAGGAAGGATCCCTCCAATACAATTCCTTCAAGGACTTTAAGCATGAAGGGATGCTGGATTTTGCCAAAGGCTTTATCTGTATCAATTAAGATGATCATATGGATTTTTCTTTCAGTCCATTTATGTGTTTTATGATATTTATTGATTTTTGTATGTTGAACCATCCCTGCATCTCTGGTATGAATCCAACTTGGTCATGATGGATGATTATATATATATATNTTCTCTCCAGCCCCCATTTATGTTGTTTATAGATATTATTGATTTTTGTATGGTTTGAAACCATCGTGCCATGATTCTCTGGTATGAAATCCCACTTGGTCTGTTGATGAGATGATTATATATATATATATAAAAAAAAAAAAAAAAATATATATATATATATATATATCTATATAATTGTTTATTATTGTTGAGGGGATTCACACTATAAGAGGCATAGTTGTTTTCATGATAAAATGAGGAAATTGTGTCTCAGTTTGCCACTACATAATTAGGTATTGGTCTGTCTAGAATACACAGATGAGGGGACATGTCCTTTGTTTTGCTGCGGACTGGTGTTATTTCATTCAGCATGATATCTTTTGCTCCAGCCATTACCTTGCCAAAGCTAAGATGTCATCTTTCTTTACCGCACTCATAGATACTCCATGTGTTGATATAAACCACATTTTCTCTATCCACCTCAATAGTTGAGGGGCACTTGGGTTTGGTTCCAACTCCTTGCTATTGTGAATGAGAGCTGAGCTGCAATACAACATGGCTGTGCATGTATCTCTTAGCAAGTATGATGTCTTGTGGGGCACATGCCCGGAGTGGAATGGCTGGGTGGGTGGCAAGGTGTCATTCCAAGTCTATCAAGGTTCTCCACACTGCTTTCCATAGTGGTTGTAAATTTTCCATTCCCACCAGCAGTGGATGAGTTATCCTTTCCCCACATAACCTCCTTCCAGCACTTGTATCATTTCCGTTTCTTGATCCTAGCCAGTTCTATGTGGCACCTAGATAACCGATGTAAGTTCTATAAGTGGTTTTTCATTTGGCATTTCTTAATTATTAGTGACATTGAACACTTTCTTTAGAGTCGTTTCTCAGGTCCATTTCTTAATTCCTCACTTGTTAAGTCTCTTGTCAGCTCTTTGCTCCATCTTATGATGTGGGGTCCCTAAATGTTTTTTTCTTCTTTGGGTTTTTTCATTTGAGTATGGTTTATATTTATTCGAAATCAATGCTTTGTTCAGATTGTTTCTGCAGTGAAGGTTTCCTCCCACTCTGTGGGATTTCTCTTCATTTCCTTGATTGTTTCTTTTGATGTACAGAAGCTTTTGAGTTTAATGAGGTCCCATTTGTCAATTGTTGATCTTAATTCTTGTGCAGCTGCTGTCTGATTTAGGAAGTCTTTTCCTATGCCTATGTCTTGTAGTCTGCTGCCAACTTTTTCTTCTATCGCCTTCAGGGTTTGGGGTTTCATATTGAGGTCTTTAATCCATCTGGAGTTGACTTTTGTACAGGCCAAGAGGTAGGGGTTTAATTTGATTCTTCTACAAGTGGTGATCCAGTTTTGCCAACACCACTTGCTGAAGATGCTGTCTTTCCTCCATTGTGTCTTCTTGGCCCCCTTGTCAAATATGAGATGGCTGAAATTGTATGTGCTCAGGTTTGGAACTTCAGTTTTGTTCCATTGGTCAACAGGTCTGTTTTTGTGCCAGTACCAAGCTATTTTTATGACTATAGCCATGTAGTATAGTTTGAAGTCTGGTATAGATCCTCCCTGTATTGCTCTTTTCACTCAGGGTTGTTTTGGCTATTCTGGGTCTTTTGTTTTTCCAAATGAAATTAAGGACTTTTTTTTTCCAAGCCTGTGAAGAAACTCTTTGGGGATTTTAATTGGGATTGCATTGAATCTATACAAGTGTTTTGGTAGAATGGACACTTTTACTATACTAATTTTCCCAATCCATGAGCATGGGAGGTTTTTCCATCTTCTGATGTCTTCTTCAATTTCCTTCTTCAAAGGTTTAAAATTTTTCTTGTAGAGATCTTTGGTGTCTTTGGTTAGGTTTTTTCCTAGGTATTTTATTGTTTTTGAGGCTATTGTGAGTGGGAAGGTCTCCTTGAATTCCTTCTTCAGTTGCTTGTTGTTGGTGTAGAGAAAGGCTACTGATTTTTCTAGGTTAATTTTGTATCCTGCCACTTTACTGAAAGTCTTAATCATTTCTAGGAGTTTTCTGGTGGAGCTTTTGGCATCCCTTATGTAAACAATCATATCATCACCAAAAAGGAATAGTTTGACTTCCTCTTTTCCAATTAATACTCCTTTCATTTCCTTTTCTTGCTTTATTGTAGGCAGAAACCTAGCAAGTGTTTCAAGCACTACATTGAAGAGGAGTGGTGACAAGGGGCAGCCTTGCTGAGTTCCTACCTTTAGAGGGGATGCTCTGTCATTTCCCCATTTAGGATGATATTGGCTGTGGGTTTCCTGTATATGGCTTTGATTATGTTGAGGAATGATTCCTCCAGTCCAGTTCCCTCTAGGACTTTAAGCATGAAAGGGATGCTTGGATTTTTCCACATCAATTGAGATGATTGTGTGGTTTTTGTCTTTCAGTCCACTTATATGCTTGATGATACTTATTGATTTTCATATGTTGAACCATCCCTGCATCTCTGGTATAAATCCAACTTGGTCATGATGGATTATCTTCTTGTTGTGGGTCTGTATGGATTTGCCAGTGTCCTGTTTAATGTGTTGGCATCTGTGTTCATTAATGAGATCAAGCTGCACTTCTCCTTTTTGGTTGTATCTTTGCCTGGTTTTGGTAATAGAGTGATGCTGGTTCATAGAAGGAATTTGGGGAATTCCCTCTGTTTGTATCCTTCTAAACAATTTGAGTAATAATGGTTGTAAATCTTTTTTAAATCTTTTATAGAATTCTGCCATGAAACCGTCTGGGCCTGGGCTTTTTTTAGGTTTCTTATTACATCTTCAACTTCTTCATATATTATGGGTCTGTTTAAGCTGTCGATCTCTTCTTGGTTGGGCTTTGGTGATTCCCAGGATTTCAGATATTCAGGTTGTCAAACTTAGTAAAGTTTTTGGAGTATTCCCATGTGATTTTCTGGATCTTTTCATTGTCTGTCATGATATTTTCCCTTTCATCATGGATTCTATTGATTTGGAGTTGTTCCTTCTTTCTTTTAGTTAACTGGGCTAGAGGTCTGTCTCTCTTATTTATTCTTTCAAAGAACCAACTTTTGGATTCATTGAGTTTTTGTATTGTTTTCTTTGTTTCTATTTCATTGATTTCTGCCCTGATTTTTGTTATTTCTTCCTGTTTGTTGCGTTTAGGGTTCATATGTTGTTGTCTTTCAAGTGCTTTTAGCTGCAGTGTTAGATCGTTCACTTGTGCTTTTTCTGTTTTTCTAATGTAGGCACCCAGGGCTATAAGCTTACCTCTTAGGACTGTTTTTTTGTTTTGTTTTGTTTTTTTGAGATAAGGTATCCCTGTAGTCCCTGCTGTCATAGAACTCACTCTGTAGACCAGGCTGTCCTTGATCTCACAAAGATCTACCTGCCTCTGCCTCCCAAGTACTAGGATTAAAGGTGTGCAACACCACGCCCAGCAGGACTGCTTTTAAAGTATCCCATTCATTTTGTTCTGTTATATTAACATTGTCATTCAGTTCCAGGAATGCTTTTATTTCTTCCTTTATCTCTTCTTTGACCCATTCATTATTCAGGAGTGTGTTGTTTAGTCTCCGTGTAGTCTTGTAGATAGTAGGGCTTATCCTAGTGTTGATATTGAGCTTTATTCCTTTGTGGTCTGATAGAATGCATGAAATTATTTCAGTCTTTTTGTGTCCATGGAGGTTTCTTCTGTGTCCCAGTATGTGGTCTATTTTGGAGAATGTCCCATGGGGCACTGAATATAAAGTGTATTCTCTGGTATTTGGGTGGAATATTCAGTAGATGTCTGTGAGGTCCATTTGGTGTATAGTATCATTCAGTTCAGATGTCTCTCTGTTTATTCTTTGTCCAGCTGACCTGTCCAAAGGGCTCAGTGGGGTATTGAAGTCCCCTACTGTGAGTGTACTGGGATTAATCTGTGCCTTGTGGTCGGGGAGAATTGTCTTTATAAAGTTTGGTGCACCAGAGTTTGGTGCATATATATTCATAATTGTGAAATCTTCATGGTGAATTTTTCCTTTGATAAAAATGTAATGGCCTTCTTTGTCTCTTCTGATTTCTTTTACTTTGAAGTCTATTTTATCCGATATTAAAATAGCAACACCTGCTTTCTTTTTGGTACCATTTGCTTGGAATATTTTTTTCCATCCCTTCACTTTAAGGTGGTGCCTGTCCTTGAAGGTAAGATGTGTTTCTTGCAGACAGCATATCGATGGATTCTGTTTCCTAATCCAGTCTCCCAGTCTATGTCTTTTGATTGGGGAATTTAGTCCATTAATATTTAAGGTTATGACTGATAGGTTTGTGTTGCTTCCTTTTGCCTTATTATCCATCTGCGGTTTTGATTTAGGTTTCTACTTCTGCAGTTATGCTTTTATTGATTTCTCCTTCTAGTTGCCTGGGGTTGGTTGCTCCTTTCTTCTGTTCTTTGGATTGCTTCAAGTATTCTCTGAAGGGTTGGTTTTCCGGACATGTATTCTTTCAAGTTGTTTATGTCATGGAAGATTTTCCTCTCTCCTTCCACTATGATTGACATTTTTGCTGGGTATAGTAACCTGGGCTGGCATCCATTGTCCCTCAACACTGGGAATGCTTTGCTCCAGGTTCTTCTTGCCTTCATCGTTTGCTGTGAGAAGTCCGTTGTTATTCTGATAGGTTTCCCCTTATAGGTCACTTGTTGTTTTTCTCTTGTCGCTTTAAGAATTTTCTCTTTGTTTTGGGTGTCCAGCATTTTAACTATGATGTGGCGTGGAGAATTTCTTTTCTGATCTTGTCTGTTTGGAGTTCTATGTGCTTCTTGTATTGGTATTGGTTTGTCCTTTTTTAGTTTGGGGAAGTTTTCATCTATTATTCTGTTGAAGATCTGATCAATACCTTTCTCTTGGGATTCTTCTCCTTCCTCTATTCCTATGATGCGGAGGTTTGATCTTTTCATAGTGTCCCACAGCTCCTGGTTGTTC
>VZQC01005802.1:89873-144212 GCA_009823505.1 Rhizomys pruinosus | reverse complement strand
TTTTTTTTGAGGATGAAAGAGTTTATTACAGTTGCAGGACAAGAGTCCATCAGGCCAGGGAGGCACAGCAGTGAGCCAGGCCTGGCAGCAGGAGCTGAAAATTGAGGGATCACATATTCGACTACAAATACAGAGGAGAGAGAGAGAGAGAGAGAGAGAGAGAGAGAGAGAGAGAGAGAGAGAATTATAAGCTGGGGGGCAGCTATGAACTCTCGAAGTCTGCCCCCAGGGACTTCCTCCACCAAAGATTCTATGACTCCCTTAAACAGTCCTACCAACTGGGGACATTGTTCAAGTACTTGAGCTTATGGGGGACAACTGTCATTCTCTTTTTTTTTAATTTTATTTATTTATTTTTTTTTCGTATATGTGTGTGTGTGTGTTTGTGTGTGTGTGTGTATGTAACAAATCTGTGTCCTGGGTTACCTCTAGGGAGATCTCATTGTAGGAATCTTCTATAGGGTTGGTAGATTTTTGTGTGGAATTATTCTGCACTTTTCCATTTTTCCCATGTTGATCTTTCATTGTGTTTTTGCATGTGGGTTTGTTTTTTGTTTGTATTTTGATGTGAATCTCAAATATTTCTTCACTGTGTTGAAGGCTTGCTTTCCTTGATTCCTTCTGATGCTTTCATTGTTTTTTCCTTGTTCATAGAGTGTTGACTTGTCTAGGTTTCAGGCTTCCAGTTCTAGTTATATATTAGAAGTCTAGATCACTCTTCCCATTCTGTTCTGAAGGTTCTCCAAAAACCAGGTGGGTAACAACCAGGTCGGTGTCCTGCTGAGCACTGTGCTCACTCTGCTTCCTGCCAGCTAGTTCCTCTAGGTTGTTTGTGGGGATTGATGTTGTGGGACTGGAGTTGTGTCAAGTTCAATGTTTCATTTATTACCTTGCACCCCCGAATCACTATTATGATCCCAGTTGGACACTTGCTCCACAATTTCCATTGGGGAGAGGGGGCAGAAAGTTTCTTGCTCCTGGACTCTGATGGTCCAGCAAAAGCCCCCAACCTCTATGAATTCCTCCTTAAGTTGTTTTTATCAGGTATTTTGTCACAGCAGGGAGAAAAAGACTAATTCAGCCTCTTTGTATCTCATATTGAGGGAAGAACTGAAAATTAAGTGTTCTAGGGAAACCAGCAATATGGAACACTTGATGCTGCAAAGGATTACCTAGAATGTACAGACATGGTTTACTTTGTCCTAGTATAATTGTCTATGAAATACAGGCAGCATGTCATACTCCATCAAACAGAGGTCTTATTTTATCTGGAAAGTTTTCAGAGACTAAGCCCCTAGAAAGAGATTTATATTATATGGAATTTATTGTCTGAGAATACAGGCCTTACAATGGGATTGCTAGAAGAATGGTTCATTTCTGGGGTCCTGTGGCTATATCTTAATGCCAGAAAGAAAAGAGTACATTATCCTTAGGGAGAAATGAGCTGGCCCCTTGAGAAAGTAGCAGATAGGAAGCAAGGCAGCTAAGCACCCATCAGCATCCCCAAAGGATGAACACATACCTGAGCTAGATGCCTCTAGGCACAAGACACGAGGAGACTATTCTACAAGTGTACCCTCGCCCATCAATCACTCTGAATGTCTATCTTATCAGTGGTGTTCTGGTCAGGAGACCAAATCAAGCTGCTTCTTGTTACAAAAGCATCTAAGTATGAAGAATGGCTAAGTACACACTGAAGAAGCAAAAACAGAAAGCTTAGGTGTCATGGAAATGGAGCATCAGGAAGTAAGAACAGTACCAACATGGAAGTGGAGCATCAGGAAGTAAGAACAGTACAGACATGGACATGGAACATCAGGAAGTAAGGACAGTACAGACATGGAAGTGGAACATCAGGAAGTAAGGGCAGTACCAACATGGAAGTGGAACATCAGGAAGTAAGGACAGTACCAACATGGAAATGGAACATCAGGAAGTAAGGACAGTACAGACATGGAAGTGGAGCATCAGGAAGTAAGGACAGTACAGACATGGAAGTAGAACATCAGGAAGTAAGGACAATACAGACATGGAAATGGACATCAGGAAGTAGGGCAGTACCAACATGGAAGTGGAACATCAGGAAGTAAGGACAGCACAGACATGGAAATGGAACATCAGGAAGTAAGGACAGTACCAATGGAAGTGGAACAACAGGGAGTAAGGACAGTACCAACAAGGAAGTGGAACAACAGGAAGTAAGGGCACTACCAACATGGAAATGGAACATCAGGAAGTAAGGACAGTACAGACATGGCAATAGAACATCAGGAAGTAAGGACAGTACCAACATGGAAGTGGAAAACAGGAAGGGCAGTACCAACATGGAAATGGAACATCAGGAAGTAAGGAAAGTACAGACATGGAAATGGAACATCAGGAAGTAAGGACAGTACCAACATGGAAGTGGAACAACAGGAAGTAAGGGAAGTACAAACATGGAAGTGGAACATCAGGAAGTAAGGGCAGTACCAACATGGAAGGGGAATAACAGGAAGTAAGGGCATTACTGACATGGAAATGGAACATTGGGAAGTAAGGACAGTACAGACATGGAAATGGAATATCAGGAAGTAAGGACAATACCAACACGGAAGTGGAACATCAGGAAGTAAGGATAGTACGAACATGGAAGTGGAACATCAGGAAGTAAGGACAGTATCAACATGGAAGTGGACATGAGGAAGTAAGGACAGTACAGACATGGAAATGGAACAACAGGGAGTAAGGACAGTACCAACATGGAAGTGGAACAACAGGAAGTAAAGACAATACAGGCATGGAAATGGAACATCAGGAAGTAAGGACAGTACAGACATGGAAGCAGAACATCAGGAAGTAAGGACAGTACCAACATGGAAGTGGAACGACAGGAAGTAAGGACAGTACCAATATGGAAGCAGAACATCAGGAAGTAAGGACAGTACAGACATGGAAATGGAACATCAGGAAGTAAGGACAATACTGACATGGAAGTGGAACACCAGGAAGTAAGGACAGTACAGACATGGAAGTGGAACAACAGGAACTAAGGACAGTACAGACATGGAAGCGGACATCAGGAAGTAAGGACAGTACCAACATGGAAGTGGAACAACAGGAAGTAAGGACAGTACCAACATGGAAGCAGAACATCAGGAAGTAAGGACAGTACAGACATGGAAATGGAACATCAGGAAGTAAGGACAGTACAGACATGGAAGCAGAACATCAGGAAGTAAGGACAGTACCAACATGGAAGTGGAACAACAGGAAGTAAGGGCAGTGCCAACATGGAAATGGAACAACAGGAAGTAAAGACAATACAGGCATTGAAATGGAACATCAGGAAGTAAGGATAGTACAGACATGGAAGCAGAACATCAGGAAGTAAGGACAGTACCAACATCGAAGTGGAACATCAGGAAGTAAGGACAGTACTGACATGGAAGTGGAACAACAGGAAGTAAGGACAGTACAGACATGGAAGTGGAACATCAGGAAGTAAGGACAGTATGAACATGGAAGTAGACATCAGGAAGTAAGGCCAGTACCAACATGGAAGTGGAACATCAGGAAGTAAGGACAGCACAGACATGGAAATGGAACATCAGGAAGTAAGGACAGTACAGACATGGAAATGGAACATCAGGAAGTAAGGACAGTACAGACATGGAAATGGAACATCAGGAAGTAAGGACACTACTGACATGGAAGTGGAACATCAGGAAGTAAGGACAATACAGACATGGACATGGAACATCAGGAAGTAAGGACAGTACCAGCATGGAAGTGGAACAACAGGAAGTAAGGGCAGTACCAAAAGTATGGTAGGACACTAGGATCAGAGAAGAGTCAGGAATTATGATGCTTAAAGAGGGGCCTTGTACTGCCAGATGTCTGACCACAACACTGAGGAGGGGACATTGAGAGTCAATATTGGCACTTTTGGGCCCAGATGTGTTAGATGAAGAGCTCTGAAGAGGGACTGCTAGATGGGCTGCTGCCTGGGCTGGGTGTAACTGTTGGGAAACTGCAAACTAGAACCAGCTGTTTCTATAGGAAAAGTGTTGGCAGCATGGAGAATCCAAGGGCAGGGCAAGAAGGGAACAGGAAAGAACAGGCCTTTCCCCTCTAGCCCTACTGTCTTTTTCTCACGACCCTGCTGGGAAAAAGTATCAGAAAGCAGTTAGCAGACAAGTCATGGCCCAAGCTCCCATCTGAGTATGGAATGGTGAGAGACCATAGCTTTGTAACACATGCAGTCCACTTGGCTCTGCAGCACCTGCACAGATCCTTCTACACTTCCTACTTGAACTAAAGGACCCTGTGACTTGATCAGAAAAGACACCGCTTCTCTCACACTCCCAATATATCTGACTTTCTCCTAAGACCAGGACAGCCAAGCCTGAAGAGTCATTGTATGCTGCTCTGAGAAGTTTGAACCTTGGACCTAACAGCCCATGTTTCTCAAGACCATCAGGTTGGGGAGGTAGAATGGTAACATTTGCTAAGAGGTCTTGTTGATCTTGACAACATCTAATGTTTTTCTTTGTGATTCTTTTTTTATTTTTATTGCATTTAAAGATCCACAGGGGAACATTCCAGTTTAATGCCTGAGGGAAAAAGCCTCATAGCCCACATGGAGCATGCTTGGCTGGAATGCCTGACTGTGAACTTGCTTCTCTTTTAGCAAAAGTTTTAATATAAATGACTCTTTTAATTGAATTTTCGTGTATTTCTTGCACAACATCTTAATCATTTTTATACTCCTGTGGTGGTTTGAATGAGAATGTCCCCCATGGGCTTTAAGTGTTCAAATATTTTGTCCCCAGTTGGTGGCACTGTTCTTGGAGGTCTTAGAAGGTGTGGCCATGCTGGAGGAAATATGTCATTGGGGGCAGGCTTAGTGAGTTTAATAATCCTTGCAGTCTCCAGTCTCTCTCTCTCTTGGCTTCCTGTGCTCATTGTGAGATGTGATCCTCGGCTTGCTGCTCCAGCCCTGGCCACCATGCTTCCCGCTACAGTGGACTCTGATTCTCTGGAACCGTCAATTGTTAGCTCAAATAAACTCTTCCTTTTATAAGATCCCTTGGTGATGATGGATTTATCACAGCTACAGAAAAGTGACTAACACAGTTATTTGGTACCAGAAGTGGGGTGTTGGCTGTGAAGAACCTGACCATGTGGATGTTTGGAGAAATGTGGAAGACTTTGGAACTTTGGGCTAGAAAAGCTGTTGACTACTGTAAGCAGATCTTAATGGGCCATTCTAGTAGAAGCCTGGAAAAAAGCATTGCTGCAAAAAACGTAGTTCCAGAGGAAAATAAAGACTTAGGCAGCAACTGGGATATTTCGATAAAGAGTCTGGCAACAGTTTGCCCACAGCCCAAATGCTTGCCTGATGCTAAGTTGAAAAGCAATGGACTAATGTCTTTGGCGGAGGATATTTCAAGACAGCCTAATGTAGAAATGGTGGTGTGGCTCTTAATGGTGAATATTGTACAGATCTACAGTGAAGAAGAGCAGATGGGGCAGAAAGAAATGCAGAATGTACAGTTTGGATCTGAAAATCGCACTAGCAAGATTAAAGGTGGGGCCAAGGCATGTGAAGTAGAGGTTCCTTTTGATAAGGAGATTAAAGTGATTAAGGAGAGGCCTAGCTATTTACAAGTAAACAATGGAAAAAGTGAGATTAAAGTGATTAAGGAGAGGCCTCAAAATTTACAAGTAAACAACAGAAATAGTACCTTCAGGACAAGACCACACCCAGCTAATCCTCCAACTTTTGAAAGGAAAATACTGAAAGGATTTTCTGCTCCAACAAGTCCAGGGCAGAGAAAAGTTGCAAATGTGGTTAAAATAGCCCAGGGTCCATCCCAAACTTGCAGCCAAACTTGGCAGTTTCATTCACGTGGTGCTGGCTTTAGAAGTATGAAGTTTGCAAGAGTGAAGGGGTCATCAGTTCTTCTTCCACAGTTTCAGAGAGCCACAGAGGCCGGGCAGAGTGCAGCAGGGGCGTTGCTGCATAAAGAAGGCCCTGATAGGCCATTGCGTGAAACTGTGAATGTGAAGCCTGGTTGGCAGCAAAGACCCCAAGAAGACATTTGAGATACCAGAGCTGTGAGATATTTGCCAAGGAGAGCTGCATACAGGGAGTGGTACCAGCCTAAGGAAGAGATCCATGATGCACGCCATCCTGGAAGAGTTGAGCCATCTAAGCCCTTTGGAAGTAAATTTCCAGAAGTTGCACATGGAGCTACTGGACTTGGTGTTTGCCCTACTGGTTTTCGGTCTTGTTTTGGTCCAGTATTTCCTCACTATGCCTCTATTCCTCCCTTTTGGAATAGGAATGTGTATTCAGTTCCACTGTTTGTTGGGAGTATGTAATTTGCCTTTTGATTTTATAGGAGCTTATAGTTAAGAGATTAGCCTGGGTCTCAGAAAAGACTTTGGACTATAGACTTTTGAATAGAATTGAGACTGGTAAAGACTATGGGACTTTTAAGGTTGGACTAAATGCATTTTGCATTTTATATGGTCATAAGCCTATTGGGGCCAGGGAGTGGAATGTGGTGGTTTGAATGAGAATGTCCCCCATGGGCTTTAAGTGTTCAGATATTTTGTCCCCAGTTGGTGGCACTGTTCTTGGAGGTCTTAGAAGGTGTGGCCATGCTGGAGGAAGTACGTCATTGGGGGCAGGCTTAGTGAGTTTAACAAGCCTTGCAGTCTCCAGTCTCTCTCTCTTGGCTTCCTGTGCTCATTGCCAGATGTGACCCTCGGCTTGCTGCTCCAGCCCTGGCCACCATGCTTCCCACCACAATGGACTCTGATTCCCTGGAACTGTCAATCGTAAGCTCAAATAAACTCTTCCTTTTATAAGATCCCTTGGTCATGTGGATTTATCACAGCAACAGAAAAGTGACTAATACAATTCCCTCCCCATTGTCACCCTCCCATAGCCTGTCCTAACTAGATTTCATGCATTATGTCATTTATTCTAAGGCCTATCCAGTCAAGCTAGTGTCCCCTGACGTACCTCAGTACAAGTTCATATATTGCGGTCTAGTCAGCCTATCTCGAGTCACTCCCTTAAAGAAGATCAGTTCTTCCTCACCCTGTAGTAATCAGCTGCCCAATAGTTCTTTGGCTAAGATTGAGGCCTCCTGCCCATTTCCCCAGTTCTATGCTGGGTTTCTGTCTGCTTGAGTTTGCATGGGTCTTGCGCATGTTGTCACCAGTGCTGTAATTTCATATTAGCAAGATCCCAGGAGCCTGTAAGCCTCTAGTTACATATGGTCTTGCATCTCCTCCCCTGGCTCTTACAATCATCCCATCCTTCTGCAATGGTCTCTGAGCTCTGGGCTCATTGCCCTCAGTTGCATGAGGGAGCTTGGTTGATCAGCATTGAAAGATGCATTGGTATTCTCTCTACCCCCTCCTTGTTCCACTATGTTCCATGAGTATTAGGTGTAGAAGTTCCATTATAAATGTGTCACTTAAGGTTGGGCATTTCACAGATACTTAATCTCTCTGTGTGACTAGCTGTGGAACTCTGTAATAGTCTCTCTATGTTGCAAAAGAAGCTTCTTTGATGAGTGGTGACTGCTATACTTGTCTATAAATATAAGGATCCATATTTAGCCCATAATAAGAAATTACATTTGTCTAGGGATGTGACAGACTTGGGGTTTCTCTAAGATTTATGTCCTCTCCATCCATATGCTTACAGTACCACACATGAGCTCTTTCCCATTGAGTGGGCTTTAGGTCCTATTAGGTAGCCATTGATTACCCCCAAATAAAAATTTGCCACTACTCCACCAATGTCCTATGCTGTGCTGGTCATTGTGGTTATTAGGCCTTAACGGTTGGGTTGGACCAGAGATTGATGTTCTCCCTTAGCAATTTGCATAGTGTACTCCAAAACTATGAGAGCTAGCCTTCAGGAAGGTAGCTTCCAGGTCAGTTGCTGCTCTGTCATTACAAGTCCTGTGTCTGAAGTATGTCTTGTCTTTAGAAGTAAGATATTAAGTTCCAGGAGACAATCAAGTGCTGAGAAATAGCCTGTGTAATCTGGGGAGTCTCTTGGACTTACTTCTTTGGCCAATTTGAAGAGAAGTTTCTCCTGTCTGGTAGTTTCTTGTTATATAGCCTTCAGCTATATAATGTAATCTGAGGTTCTTATGAGTGCTGAGTCCCTTGAAACTTCAGAATGGCTCATAAAAAGAAAAAAGAAAAGAAGACATTTCCCTAACAACGAATAGTTTTGAAAGCTAATTCCACATATTATAATTTAAAAATAGGAAAGAATTAGGTGTTAAAGTGAGACTGCAAACTTGAAGCCTGTTCCCTATCACTTTAGTTTGGTGAGTGTACTCTTTTCCTTCCTTCCTTCCTTTCTTCTTTTTCCCCCCTTCTTTCCTTCCTTTATTTATTATGTATGCGCATACATGTATCTGTGTGCAACTGTGTAGACATGTGTGCAGAAGCCAGAGGTCAACCTCCAGTCTTATTTAGGAGCCTTATATTTTGAGACAGTCTCTCACTGGAATCTGGGGCTTGGCAATTAGGCTAGGCTGACTGGCTAGTGAACCCCAGGGATCTCACTGGAATCTGGGGCTTGGCAATTAGGCTAGGCTGACTGGCTAGTGAACCTCAAGGATCTGCTTGTGTCTGCCTCACCAGAGCTGGGATTATAAGCCACAGCTTGACTTTATATTTGGGTGCTAGGGATCAAACTCAGGTCCCCGTATTTGCACAGCGAGTACTTTACCAATTGATATATCTCCTCAGCCCCTATTTCTTTATTAAATATATCTGAATAACCCTTACAGAGCATGAAGTACTCAGTTTCCCACAGTCACTATAAACTCTGGTCCCTCCTTCTACCAGTGTATACTACATGCATGTTACTTATGTACAGATTTTTTTCAACCAAATTAATAAAAATCTTTTGTTTTAAAGGCAAACTGTATTACTAATCATAGATTTGTGAAACTAGAAGAAGGTATCTGGCCCGCCCACCTTAAGACAGAGCACAATCTATGATCTTTAACAAAACTTATATACAAAGGTTTCTTGTCCCCCAAAGACACCACATCAAAATCCCAGAGAAAAGCAGCTCAATGAATATATGACAGTCCAATCAAGATGAGCCTGAGACCTATTTCTTATGAATTTTCAGCTTACTAAAATAAAATGCATAATTCATTCCATACTCCATCAGATAAAGAAAGTATATATTATTAATATTAACAAATTTAATCTCCTTAGGGACCCATCATGCTCCCCGCCCTAAAACATAACTGAGAAACATCCTTGACAATGAACAATAATTGTATTTGGCTTTCAGTGTTCTCCTTTCATTTCTTTTTAATTATAGTTATTGATACATAACTATAATTGTATAAGGCAATGGGTCTCACTTCTATATTTCCATATATGCATAAAACTGCACATATTATTTGATCATATCCTTTCAGATAAATATTTGGAGTGACAGTGTCCCCAGGGGACATCTCTTCTTATGTCCACAGTTGCTGAATCTGTGGGCCTGATGGGCTTCCGTACTTCCCTGGCTCCATCTCATCTCAGCTTCTGCTGGCATCACAGAATGTCCTAAGGTTTGTAACTAGTGTAGTCCACCTGGTTATCTCAGCATCCACATAAATCATTCTACACATCAGCCCATTCTCAACTGAATAATTCTGTCTCCACTTCAAAAGAGCAACTACTTTTCACAGGACCAAGATAGTCAGCCAAAGCACTGCTAGACATTACTTAGCATTTCATTTGCCTTCAGGAAACTCTCCATTTTCCAGCATTCTTTGCATTCAGATTTTGATATCTGACTAGTCAGGTGAACTTTTGAGGAGAATCTTCTATTTGCCCTCTTATGTCTATGCATAATTGGGAGTGCATATGATTAAAAGTAGATGCTGTATGGGAGGGGTCATGGCAGTAGAAAACGACTATAAAACCTATCAATCAAAATAGAGAATCACCAAACTATGCCCTTTAGTAACTAGCCTCTCTGTCCTCTAGTCTCCATTGAAAGAAGCCCAGGAAATAACCTGAGACCCTCAAATACCTTTCTGCTCTCCTGTATTCTATGTTCTACTGGTTTGTTTGAATAAAATTTCTTTGCTACTTGGCAGCTAGTGTGGGGTTTTATTTCACTGTTGAATAGGAGGTCAAGAACCTGGAAGCACCCAGGATAGACTCTGAGCACTGGTGACACAGGGACTACTGTGGGTTTCCTGGCCCCTCTGAAGAAGCTACTAGCCCACCCATTATCAAAGTAATCTGTTCCCATTGGAGGCCGCAATGGTGGGACCAGCTTGTTGATGCCATGAGAGCCTGGGGTCCCCTTTCTTTGTCTTGGCCATTCAACCCAATAGTGCCTAAAGCAGAAATCTTCTTTGGATTATACACAATTCCATGTCTGGGTAATTTTTCTGCAACTGTTAGCTACAGATCACCAAATTCAACATAGAAATAACATGGCAATTTGTCTGTCATCTTTCAGCAATTTACTATTGAGTCTCCATTCTTGGGGAGCCCAGAGTCTATCTGTATCCTTACTAGGCTACATGAGAACCATGGGACTATGGAACATTTAAATTCTCTTCTCCCTCTTTTCCCAATCAGAGCAACGAAAAGTCAAAGCAGAACATAATGTCCTCCTGCATCTAAGTTTCCACTGACCAGGAGAGGGGAATATCAGGTTGGTACATCTCAGCCTTCCCTCTTAATAATAATAATTCCATGGGGGCTTTTTTGTCTGTCTCTGTCACCCTGGACTTAACCTCAAACCACTTTCTTTTTTTTTTTTTATTTTATTTATTTCTGTATGTGTACGAATGTACTGTCTGCATGCAGGTCTGTGCACCCGTGTCGTGCAATGCCGTGGAGGTCAGAAGAGGGTGTCGGATTCCCCTGGAACTGGAGTTTCAGACGGTTCTCAGCCGCCATGTGGGTGCTGGGGATCGAACCCGGGTCCTCTCTAAGAGCGGTCGGCGCTCTTAACCGCTAGGCCATCTCTCTAGCCCTCAAACCACTTTCTTAAAGGGCATTTTCATCTCATTCTTCATTTGGCTAGTTTCAGACAATGGCTACCAGACAACATTAAAGGGATAGAAATGAAAATTTAGAAATAGAAATGCTTCAATTTTCAACTCATCATTCCATCAGGATCATATAAGTTACAGTGACTTTTGGATAAAAGACCATAATCAGTTGTTACACGGACAGACCTATATATTCTATTCTGATCATTTAACATTTCTTTCTTTATTTTTTTATTTTTTATGTGTATGACTGTACTGTTTGCATGTAGGTTTGTGCACCCCTGTTGTGAAATGCCACGGAGGTCAGAAGAGGGTGTCAGATTCCCCTGGACCTGGAGTTAAAGATGGTTCTCAGCCACCATGTGGGTGCTGGGGATCAAACTGGGTCCTCTGCAAGAGCAGTCAGCACTCTTAACCACTAGGCCATCTCTCCAGCACCATTTAACATTTCTTTTTTTTTCTGAAATTTTATTTATTTATTTATTTTTCTATGAGTATGAATGTACTGTCTGCATGTAGGTTTGTGCACCCATGTCGTGCAATGCCACGGAGGTCAGAAGAGAGCATCGGATTCCCCTGCAACTGGAGTCAAAGACCGTTCTCAGCCGCCATGTGGGTGCTGGGGATCGAACCCGGGTCCTCTCTAAGAGCGGTCGGCACTCTTAACCGCTAGGCCATCTCTCCAGCCGAGCCCCACTTAACATTTCTTAACAGATCTCCACAAACACACATTTACCCCTAACACATTTTCTACTCCTATTGACATGGCAAAACTAACTCCATTTTGCTCTGCTGACTTTTGCTTTACCCTGTTTTTTGCCCATCCATTTCCTCTGTATCCAGCCAGACAGAACATCTCATGCAGGCAGTTTCAAGAAGTTCATCGTTTCTACAATACTGGGAAACTTACAGGTGGTCAGGTAGCACGTCCAGACAGCATATCCTCCTTCCCAGCCACACCTGAGAACCTTTGTGGAACCCATTGTTTTCATATTTTGAGAAACTTGTTTTTTTTCCTAACTGAAATTTATTGTTAATTGAAATCTTTTGTTAATTGACTTGCCCCTCGTGTAACTATTGTGATCTGATTTAACTATTTTTGTTGTATTTACTCCTGTCATGATGGAATTCTAGTTTTAAGCTTTATAAACCCTACCATGCTTCTCCTCAGGGTCAAGAGCTTTCTTGGGCATGGCCCCTGTCTCTGACCACTGGCTTGCTCGGTTTCTAATCAAGGACTTCTAATTCGGCCATCATTATGTGGTGTTCCTCTGTGCAGCCTCACTAGGTATTACACTATCAACTATACACTGCTGAGAGAGAGCCATGTGCAGCTACTGCAGGTGTTTCTGGCTTCCCCTGCAGCTGGACTGTCTCCACCTGCTCTCTATCCTTAGAGACTCCTGTTCTGATCATCCTCAGGAAGACTGGCATGAAGCCCAGAGGTAGTCAGGCCAGACATGTTCACAGCATGAGAGTTAATCCAAGTAACCAAGAGATCATGCAGAGGAGTATATTTAAGCATCTAAGTGTGTTTTCCAGGTGTTCCTAAAGCCTGGGTCTTCTCTGGGCTCTGCAGATCAGCATTCTGTGAATATAATTAAATCAGCTGGATGCTGCACTGCACTTTTTTCCATTTTGTTACTGGTTGGCACAGAAAAGAATGTCACCTCTCAATAATTCTAAACTTCAAGCTCTCTCTGAGAGAGGTCTCGTTTGACCTATGTTCCATTTTTCCCAAGCTACAGTTTATAATTTTTTTCCACAAGACTAAAACAGAATAAAATATTCTCCCTCTTGCTGGCCAGCACGCCTGTTGAGCATTCTTGACAGCTGGGCCTCTGCCTGGCTGCCCTCCTCACACTGCTCACCAGCAAACATCCCCCATGCAAAGTTAGGGTCAGTCATTTGTATTTCCTCCCACGCAGGCCACTTGTGCCTTAAGGTTGTATGATTCTATTATAATTATAATAAAAATCCTTGAGTCAGAGTCTTCTGATCTGCAATCCCCCTCTCCTTCTTTAAGCTCAAGAGGTTTTAGCTTATTCCCTAGAACATGAGAGTATAAAGCATAGTCTGTGGTCAAGACAGACCTGCTTTTAAACTCTGGCTTTACTCTTTAACAGTTGTGTAACCTCAGGCACGTCATTTACCCTCTCTTGGTCTCATGTTTGCCAACTATGAACAGCAGTCTGTGGAAGCAAACTTAACCCAAGGGGAAAGCATCTGACTTGGATGAGGGGGCCAGAAAGGTTAGTGTAAAGTATTACTGACATAAGTGAGACTCAAAAAAGAGTCAATGCACTGGGGATATAGCTGGGTGGTAGAGCAAGTATTTTACCAATGTGTGCAGCCAGGGGTTCCCTCGTCAGTAGTGAGGAGATAAAAAGCCGGTTAAGATTTCCATAGTGATGGCAGGAAGCGGTAAGGGAGAAGGAGTGAAATCTCCCAAGAAATGGAGGTAGGACACCAGGACTATATGGTTGACTGAAGGAAAGGAGGAAGGATGGGAGAAGGGGAGGCTTTATGAGTAGTTCTCATCTGAAGGCTTTGGATTGGATGAGCTGAGAGAGGAGAGTCTTATCTCCTCCAAGTCTCAGACATCTTAGTATACCCTCTTGCAAAGCCATTGACTTTTGAGTCCCTTTCTCTAGAATAGAGCTGTCAGAATCCACCTCCAATCCAACATGGAGCAGATATTTAAATGCAGTAGTTCAGAGAGAGAGAAAAACTATGTAGAAAACTATGGTCTACAGAAAGACTCACGTCAATTGTTCATAGAATCTTTATTCCTAACAGCTTCAGACTACACATGACCCAAATGTCCATTGACAGAAGGGTGAACATACAAACTAGTCTATTGATACACAGGAGTGATAGGTACTGCTATAAACAAAGGTATGGTGGAATTCTACAAACATAATGTTGAAGGAAAGAGTACAGACACAGAATATATACAAGATGACAGTTACAGCAAGTGCCAGAGCAAGAAAGTATCAATGCATTCATATCACTAAGAAAGTAGTCATCTGTAGTCTTGGAGAGGTTGGAGTTCATTGGAAATGAGTACAAGGACACTTTCCCATTGATGGGCATGTCCATTATGTTAATGAAGATGTGAGGTACACATACATACACACACATATATATGTGTGTGTATGTATGTGTGTATATAAACTCAAACTGTATACATTGTGCTGGATATAAATTATATATAAATTGTGTCCCAGTGCCTTAAAATATAAGTGGGAAGGTCTCAGAGTCCTGTTCCAAGCTGGCTTCTTGCTGTATTGGCTTTCTGTCAAATCTGCCTGTTCATTATTTCATTAAAAAATAAACCGCAACCTCTGAATACTTCCAGGTCTTGCCGTGCAGCCAGAACTGTCCAGAGGCTCAAGGGCAGTCCAACAACAGAGAAGCCAGGGGCTGGTTGCATGTGAACACACATTGTGTTTAAATAGATGTTTTAGTGAAACCCTGGGGTCGGGGGGATCCTGCATAGAGTCCATTTATTTTAATTACTACCTCAAATATTGACTTCCAACAATGCTTGCTGTACAGGCCTGCTGTGAAACTCTGCCCAATGATATAAAACATCTCAAAGGTGACAGAAGTTCTAGAAGTGATGTCAGCAGGGTTGCTTTTGCAGACAGAAATCCCTAAGTAGCAATAGAAAAGAAGGGAGAGTGGAAAGGAGCAGAGGAAAACAGGACAGAGAAGAGAAAAGGAGAGGACGGGAGGGAAAGTCGGAACAGGAATAGAGAGATGAACTAAGCAAGGAGCCCCCAAACCTAAAAGACAAAACAATCACATCTGAATGCCCCAGGGGAGCAGATACTATCTAAGCCGGGCACAGACCTCGGCTAAAAGCGGCATACATGTACGCACACAGGTTTATTCATCTGTAGGCATAGTTCCAAACTAGCTCCGCCTGTAGTGCCTAAGCTGGCAGCCACCTTGCAAGCTCATCTCCCAGTTAAACACAGTCTTTGGTGCGCACTCAACACTGATAATCCAGGCGGGAGACTTCCCAGGGTTATTCCCAATCCATCTTAAATAGACAAGTTTTTTTGAAGGCCATTATATATTTTATACAATGAGGGTGTTGTCCCCAGGTGTCCCATGAATGCTGAATTCTAGTCTTTGACCCAGTAAAAGTGTTCAGTCGCTATGGAGTTGGTGAACTATTTGTCAACTACTAAATACCACGAGGTGATTTGAGGATGCGTTCATTAGCAGAACTTCAAAATAACAAGATTTCTAATCAGTCTGATCGAGAAGGCAGAAGTGCATTGGACAATATCCCAAATTCCTTACTGTGCCTTAATGAGTGTCTTATGGGAACAGCACTGTAAAGCTCTACAGAGAATGTTATGGGTGGCTTTACTGTGAAGCTGGTTCTGTGCCTGGCTACAATCTCACACATGATAAAGAATCTTACTTTTTCTGCTCTGCCCACACCTAATTCTGCTCCTGGCACCGAGTGTAGCTCACAGCGTGGGAAACCTAAGCTGCAACAGCAGGCTAGAGCACAGGAGGTGGACGGTCTTTCTGGCTATAGAATGGATTCAGTTTTCACTTTCCTGTCAGGGCACCACCACTCTCTTCACCTGCACAGTGGCTCTTGTATGAATGGCAAGTGGGTGACAGTGCAGAGCTTGGGTTGGACAAGGTAAGTGGCACAGAGCAAGAGTGTGGGAGTGGGTGAGAACAGGCACATTGGCAAACCAACATCTCTGGCCTCTCTCCACTTCAGTTTCATAAGCTGTATCAGCAAGCAAGACAATGTCTCTGGGATAGCTTTCTACCTTCTACCCGAGTTTCTTTCTCTATTTTTCTTTTCTTTTTTTGGGGGGGGTCTTTTTTTTGAGACAGGGTCTCCCTGTAGCCCCAGCTCTCCTGGAACTCACTATGTAGACCAGGCTGGCCTTGCACTCACAGAGATCCAACTGCCTCTGTGTCCTGAGTGCTGGGATTAAAAGTGGGCACTACCACACCTGGTATAGTTGAGTTTCCTGAATAAAGGGATTTGCATATTATTCAGGCCATAGGCACACATGCACCAGCAGAGAACCAATGGTTCCCATGACCTCAACTTGCTTTTCTGTCTTATGTAAATAATGCACATCAAAAAGTAGGTTCTGTTAGTTTTTTCTGAGCATGGGGATTTGTCTTCAGCTAAAAAGTCTGTTGTTAAGCCCTGCCTTCCCTCATATGCCAGGCATGGCCAGCATGCTGTGTGCCAGTGTCAGTTGACATTCTCTGTGAATTCTCTAAAAGAAAGCCTTCTTTGATTTCTCTGAAAACCTGACCCCTTATAAGCTAACCCTCACCACAGAGGGATTGATTTCCTCACATCTATCATTTAATTTATCCTCAAAATTGCCCTTACTACTATGAGCAGAGAGATGTGTGCTGCTCCACGACACTTCCAAATTCTATTTTAGGAACCCATAATGATTTGCATCGTCTTTAAGTAATTTCTCCACTTTTCTACAATAATCCAAGACACTAAAAGTCCCAGGAAAGCTAAAGAGGCTGAGGCCTCCTCCCACCACCCAGCAGGCCGTGAGAGTGATTCTATAGCATTCTACCACCCACGGGCATCTGAGCTGACAATTAGCATGATTCACTGAATTACAGAATCATTATTATTTACCACTCCACTCGGACAGGACACCGACCAACACCTCCATGGGCTACTTCATGGAGAAAATGGCAAAGTTTCATTCTAAGTCCACCTTGAATGATCTGGATGACTTTGGAGCTGTCTTCTCAATCATAAGATGAAAACTTGGGATGATTCTACTTCTAAAAGTCTTTGTTTATACTAAACCTGAGATCCAGGTCTCTGTTGCTACCAACTTGGCACCAATAAATAAATATTTATGTGTCCTGCTAGCAAACAATGGTCACTGGTCTCCAATAAGTTAGCAATTCCTATTTGGGGGAAGATAATTCCCAGCTGAGACATCAAAAAGAAAAGACAAATTATCAACAAGTAGTTCAGCCCGAGGCATTTCAAACACACCATAAAATGAGTTGTGAGGGATTTTATAGACTTGTTGGGTTGATAGAATTCTGCCTTATATGTAGAAGAACTCAAATACACCATAAAAAATGAAAAGAGCTTGCCAAACGCATAAATAAACATCTCTAAGTTCCGCTATCATGTGTTCATGGTACATTTTTCAATTTCACTGGCCAGGATTTCACACCTTTGGTTAAGCTATTCCCTGAGGGATAGTCATGTAAGTATTTGGAAAAAGCATCACACTAAGCTCAGATCCATCTTCATCAAGAGAGTTGGGTCTGCTCTTGACCAACTTGAGCTGGCCTGTTGACAGTTGGCATTGCCTCAGAGAAGGATGGGGGTAGGGAGGGTCACTATACCTTCAACTGAGGTTGTAGCCATTTGTCTGCAACTCTTCCCTAATTATACATGGCTTCAGGTCTCAGGAGTATAAAAGGTGGTAAAGGTTAACTGGAGGAGGAAACTCCATCTACATAGCTATGGAGAAGCCATGGTCTACATGGGGTAAAACCCTTCCTGTATGAATGCTGTGGTGTCACTCAAGTCCCTGTAATTAACCCCTCACCGATGCACTGTAAGAAAGCCCAATAAGTCCAAGTCAACAGCTCCAGAGAGACGAGTGGACGTTTCTACCTCTCATCCACCTGTGCCCCTTTTCTAAGCCTCGGGAACACCCATGCGTGAAGAGGTCGGCTGGTAGAATGTACAGGGCCTGTGATTGGGGTGTAATGGTGAGGAAACTACAGACAATGTCAGTCTGGACCACTCATTTGTCAACTGATTGAACACACAACTCTCTCACCCCCCCACTGGATGGTGGGGGCTGTAGTGTTTGGGCACAACAGCCTGCAGATTGGTTTTAGATGAGGATACTTGTACTCATGGATTATCCTTATAGCTAAAAAGAAAAAAACAAAACTGAGAAGCAGATGCAGGACAGTTTATGGCAGAATGGCATGTTGGGGGGGGAGGGAGTTTTTTGTCTGGGATGGGGGGGATAGGGGGACGGGAAAGGGAAAAGTAGGCAAAAGGCCTGACTGAGAATTCGGAAAAAATGTATGAAATGCACAAGCATCAATAAAAACTTAAATTAAAAAAAAAAAAAAGAAAGCCCAATCAATCTCATTGGTTCTCAAGTTAGGCTTTGGTGAAACTGTACTTTGATTTGTAGTTGAGGCCTTATAAGGAGGGGATATAGTCTTTGTTTATGTCTCCTCAGGGAAGGAATTCTCACAGCATCTGGTATAGGGTTTTCCTTTGGACCTACCACATATAGGCCACTCTTGATCTCTTCTTGCCATGGGTGTGGGTCTACTAGGCCTGGAAGAGTGCTTGTCAACAAAAGCAGAATGCTGCTGGGAGTAGTAGTGCATGCCTGCAGCCCTAACACTCAAGAAGCAGAGATAGGAGGATCCCAACAGTCCAAGGCCACCTGATCCCATAGTAAGTTTTAGCAAGCGGGCATACACTACTAAGAAAAACCTTAAAAACAAAGAAGAAGGAGGGAGGGGAGGGGAGAGAGAGAGGAGGAGGAGGGAGCGAGGGAGGGAGGGAGGGAGCGGAGGGAGGGAGGGAAAAGAAAAAAAAAAAAAAAAAAAAAAAAAAAAAGGAAAAGGGAAGGGAAGAGAAAGGAAGGAAGGGAGTAGTAGAAGGCCAGGTATTGTAGTACATAGCTTTAGTTCTATGAGGCTTAGGCAGGAAGATGAGTTCTAAGCTAGTCTCCAGTACATAGAAAGACTCTGGAAAAAATAAGGAGAAAGAAAAGACAGACTGCAAGAACAGATTGCTATAGGTACCTGGCCACATCCCCTCAATATTCTTCATTCCTCTGTATGTTGACCCAATTTGTGCCTTTCAGATCCAAGTCCTGTGGGTCTTTGCAAAACAAAGGCAGTCTCTCACCCCTTAAACCTGCTCTGCTTGAGCACATGGAGACTAAATGGACCAGAAAGTTAACATCCTTTGGGAACAGTCTTGAACTAATAACAGATGTAAATAGAGAAAAGTTCTCTGGTTCTTTTCTTCTGGATTTTCCTATGGGTGAGACCCAAAACTGTGGTCAAAAGCATGCAGTTGGCTTTCTTCTGCTTTTGGTCTCGTTTCTTTTTCAGATCAATGTTTCCTGAGATCACCTCTCAAATATACCTTCTGAGTCAGTCACTGGACCTACAAAAAACACTCAGTACAACACAATCATATCACTCCATTCTCACAAACACAGACACATGTCTGTGCTATTATGTGAAAACTTTTCACATAGGATAGGGTTTTAAAATTATTTCTTGAGTCTCTTATACACACTTAGTGCAGGAAAATATTTGAAAGAATGTAGTTTAACCTTAAGGAAATTGCAGCCTTAAATTAGATTTTATTTTAAAATAACTTTGTATTTCTTTTTCTTACTACAAAATTGATACATGCATATTGCTGAAAATTTAGAAATTATAGGTCAGCAAGTATAATAAAATTTACACCATCAGTAATCTTACTACCCAAGGCTGGGCAGTGGTTAGAACTCCAGTCCCATGAGCATGAAAACTGAGGTCTGGATCTCCAGTAACCACATAAAATCCAGGCAGTTGTGGTGGGCAGCCTGTTATCCCAGATCTCTGGAGGAGGGGGTGGGAAATACAGGCAATCAGGATAGCTAGAGCTCTGGGTTCAGTGAGATACTCTATCTTAGTGAACAGAGTGGAAAGTGATCAAAAAAGATACCTGTCATCAAACTCTGACCTACACACACACGTACATGTGAGCACACACATACATACATGTGAGCACACACATGCACACACATACATATGCACCCAAATACACGTGAACGCCAAAACACATGAACCTGAATATACATCTGTACACATGTGAACATGCACACAAATACATGCTATGCAGAGAAATCATCATCATCATCATCATCATCATCATCATCATCATCTTAGCACCCAGGTTGAACTGTTGTTGATATTTTGGTGAGCATCTTTACAAATATGAGGAAATGTTTACATGTTCATATATGTGTATGTATGCATGTATGCATGTGCATGTGTGCATGTATGTATGTGCACGCATATGCATATGTGCACATGCACTCACAGGGAGAATCATAATATATGTATTGTTTGAAATTTACTTTTTCTATTTAACAATGTCTTAAGCATCTTGCCACAAAAATATTCTTCTGCAATGGAATTTTATTGGTGGGGTGTTCCATCATGTAGCTGCCACAACACTGAACCAATTGCCCATCATTGAACATTCAGGCTGACGTTCTGTATTTAAAACACCATTATATACATTGGTTCCTTTGATCTCCTCAACAAGAAGTTGTTTGAGAAGACAGGTCAAATATGGACTGCTTGACAGATGGGCCAACTGGGACCCATCTCATAAAGGAGTTGAGATGCAAATATATGATGTATCACAAGGATGATTAAATATTATGCTCTGTTACAGCTTCTCATAAGTTGTATTAAATAGGCCAATTTATTCCCCATCGTAGACACATTACATTAATGACACCTCTATTGATGCACCTCAGACGAATGGGCATCATACCTTATTAATCTTTTGTGTCACAGTTGATTGAGCTTGGTGGACATCAGAGTCAAGAAGAGTCCATCTATTTGGTAGCCAAAATAAAGACACATAGAAGTTATGAGTAAATAAATCCCAGACAATGAAAATTTAGAAATAATTTTCTAAAGAGAAGAAAGGGGAGAAGAAAGGGGAGAAGTGGAGAGAACTTCTTCTCTTCCAAGAAGGAGGTGGAGGAGGATGAAGGGAAAGAGTTGGGGAGGAAGAGGAGGAAAAGGAGGTTCTTACAGAGAGACCCAGGAACTGGAGAGGTAGCCGACACCAGTCCCCTTCTCAGAACTGACAAGCTTATCCCCATCCTGAAGCCCAGTTCTTCACCTATTTCTAAATTTTTAAATTTTATTTATTTTTATTTTATGTGTATATGTGTTTTGCCTTCACATATGTAAATACACCACATGTACACAATGACTGCAGGGGCCAGAAGAAGGCATTAGATCCTCTGGAACTGGAGTTACAGATGGTCGTTAGCTGCCATATGGCTACTGGGAACCGATTCCAGGTCCTCTGCAAGAGCACCCAGTGCTCCTAACCACCAAGCCATCTCTCCAGCCCCTCTTCAGCCATTTCTAGACCTTTCTACATTCTTGAGTAAACGGGCCTGTGGGGAGCAACTGTCCTTTAGGGCAACTAAAGAAGGGAGACTTAATGTGTTATGTGTGAGCACACAAGGACACTTGGAGCTCTGCTGCTATAGTGCACACAGTTCCACCTGCCTCAGTTTCCCCACCTACAGAATAGAGCCACTGTTGTTTCCCTTCAACCACTCACAGGCCAATTAAAGTTCCTGTACTGCTGACATGTCAGCCCTGTTAAAACCCCAACCTACTGCCAAGAAGAGACTTCCCTGAATTGCTGAGGAATCAAAGGAGATGAAAGAGGAAAGTTTCACTCTGTGCTCAGGAACATTAGCAAGCAAAAGACTCAAAAATTTCTGAGGGGCAATAATGTCACAATGGAAAATTCCCAGTGTGCAGGCAAGAAAGTTTGTAATGCTCGTGATCAAGCATTGTTAGGGGAAAGGAGAAGATTTCTTCAAATCCCTTCAATGTGGGTATCGTTAAATATCTAGAAATATAAGCATTGTTCCCCTAGAAATTGAAAATGTGTGCCTTTATCCTCTGCCAAGCAATCAATCCAAAATTAGACATGGTTTCCCATCCAGTTTTGCCATGATGAACATACTTCCATACTACATTACAGCACAGCAGAACACACACAATAGTCTCCCGGGTGGAGGTTGAAGGCGAGATGGTGGAAAGACTTCAGGACTGATCATCCCGCTGACCGTCCTCTGAGCACAGATCATCCTCTGAACTGTATTTCATCTCCTTTCTGTCTTCTTTACCATGTTCAGGAATCACAGTTTCTCAGTCTTATGAGACTCATTTCTACCTCTGGGACACTGCTCATGGCTGTCAGACCTCCCCACTATCTTACAGTCAGATGTTCTATACCATGCCTTATGCATTTTTCTAAAAATCACCCTGCTATGCAAAACCATGCAAAACAAAACCCACAGGGCTTTCAGCAAAAATGAGGGTAGGGGCACAGAACTTAAACACATTGTCAAAGCATACCTATAAAAAGTTGAGCCTAAGAAAAATGATGCCAGATCAGCAAGGCATGGTGATGCACACCTGTTATCCCAGGCCTCTAGAAGTTGAGGAAGAAGGATTAAGAGTTCGAAGCCAGCCTAGAATATACATACGTGTGTGTGTGTGTGTGTGTGTGTGTGTGTGTGTGTGTATGTGTGTGTGTGTGTGTGGTGAATTAGAAGCCATCCTAGGTGTTATGAGATCTAGTTTTTTTTAATGGTAGTTTAGTCAAGTAAGAAATAATCATAACAGCCTAGCACTTGGGAGACAGAGGCAGGCAGATCTCTGTGAGTTCGAGGCCAGCCTGGTCTACAGAGTGAGTTCCTGGACAGTGGGAGCTACATGGAGACCCTGTCTCAAAAAGACACCCCCCCCCCAAAAATAAAGAAGCATAACAATAAATGTATCAAAGTCTTGAAAATTGTCTGTTTGCCTTTGGAAACAGACATTGAGAATTGCCTTGTAAATTACTGTGACTAGAATCTGAGGTCATCTGAAGTCAGATGCTGCAGAGAGGTTGCTGGGATATGTCTGAGGCCTGTGTGTCTTTTGTGAATACCTAAGCAGCCCAGTTCATTGTGCGTCATTTTCTGTGTTTGCCTTGTATTTTTGAAGATGAAATACCACAAAAAAGAAATCCCACATAAGCAAATATAAAACTTATTTCTTAACATAGACATCCCACTAGTAAATTTTCATTTTCAAAACAAGTATGACAGGAGAACGGACTATAACTTGGACTTCAGCTGCTTTGTCTTCCGACGGCTCACCACCGTCAGTCCTGGTCCCTTCACACCGGCACTGGCCCTACACTCTCCTGTTCTATGTTCACTGTCCTGAGGCTCAAATCATGCTAGGCAGTTACTCCTTTCTATATTAGTTGTTAATTAAAGTTATCTTAAATGTTTATGGATATTCCCCTTCAGTAGCCTATAACCTCTGTGAGGGAGCTATTGCCCCCCTGTCCAGCACCATGTCCCCAACACCTGCCTAGTATCTGGCAGGTATAAGCATAAATGATATGTATTTTTAAAATTTGGTATATGATTAGCAGTTACACCTTCCTTGTGAGAATTAATCTTGGTTGTCATCTTCATTGGACTAAGAAACAATTAGGAGATTAGTACAGCACATCCCTGTGTATGTCTTTGACAACATTATCAGACATGTTTGGATTATAAGGGCTCGGAGTTTAATTCACTGATAGATTCAAAATTTAAATAGACTATTGGGAGGTGGTGAGGCTGTGGAAGTGGGGCCCGCTTGGAGGAAGTCAGTGACTGGGCTGTGAGTTCTTGGGACTATTCTTTGTCCTGGCCTCTCTTTGCTGTGGTCTGGCTCTACTATCAGGAGAATGACCTCTGTCCCACACAGCCAGCACCGTGATGTTCAGCCTCAACACAGTCCTGAAACTCAGAGCTGAGAGACCATGGACTGGACAAAGTAAATGAGCCAAAATAAATCATTCCCCCCCTTAAAGTTATTTCTATTACAGTGATAATAATAGCTAATACATGATGATGATGATGATGATGATGATGATGATGATGATGATGGTTGCACCTGCTCTTCCTTCCAGAAAGGGCAGTGGGAAAATGGTGATTTCATTCTACCTTTCAAATTACATCTGACAATAGTACCATGATCTCCTATGCATGGATCAGGATCTGAACAGGGAGGGCACAGCAGGCATGACTTGCTTCTCCTTTCCAGGCTCTGAGACCAATACTGGAAGTGACTCAGTGACCAGGAGATAGATTCATCTAAGGCAAGTTCACTCCCACACCCGAAGTCTAGTTTGAGCCCCCTCACTGCATGTAGTAATTGACTTCTTGCATGGCAGGTCATGACTTCAAGCCATAGTGTGCCAGGGTGAAAGGATGAGGCATCTATTATGATCTAGCTTTAGAAATCATCCTGGTTCCTTTATGCCATACTCTCCCAGCCAAAGTCGCAAAATGTGGCATAGTTACTCCAGTGACACTCTAAATTTTTTCACCTAATCCAGGGAACCCAGGAGTATCTATGTTTATGTTCTGTTCTCTGGTACAATTGACCTTAAAATGGGAACACTACCTGGGTAGGCAGGATCATGGAGTTACCATGAGCTCTTACTGCCTCATTGATGCAAGGAGAGGAAGTCACAGAAATGTTATGAATGAGGAAGATTCAGCACACCACTGCTGCCTTGAAGGTGGAAGAAGCCACATGAAAAGACCTGTAGGTGACCTTTAACAGCAGGGAGAGCCAACCAGTTCAGTCTGTAAGGAAATGGGGAACTCAGTTCCACAATCACAAAATCCAGAATCTTGCCAACACCCTAAAGAATCTTTGGCAGCACTCTCCAAAGAACTGGTGAGGGACAGCATTGTGTGATGCTCTGCTCAGACAACTCAGAGAGGCAGTGCTGGGCTTCTGACCTATAGAACTTCATAAATACAAGGCTAAGTTAGTGGTAACATCACATAGCAAAGCAAAAGACCAGAAACAAACCAATATAGGGACCTCCCCAGAGCCAAGGAGTAGAGACTTAGATCCTTATCCCCTAGTAGAACAAGAAGCAATGAACTGAATAGTTTTTTTTTTATCAAAATCAACACAAATCCTTTTCATCCCATTTGTTAATTCACCCATATGCTAAAAGAAGTCAAGTGCTGAGAAAAACCAGGTCTGAACTCAGTTATCTGTCTCAGCAAACCCAGGCATGGATCTACTTCCCCAGTCCACTGCATGTCCAGCCCAGCTGAAGACTGCACCTGCTTGGCACCTATTGTCAGCCCTGGATATCCACTGCCAACTGGCAGAACTTACCATGGTTATTTATATAGAACCAAGCAAAAGGCTATACAGATTCATCCAACACATCTAAACTAGCTGTATACGATGTATTCCATAACCAAATGGAATCTGAGATGCTAAAATGATGATTCTTGTCAAAGCAGTAAATGTGCCAAAGCTACAATAGAGCTTCAGGGGAACTTTAGAGCTGGTTCCAAAAGGACTAAAAGGTGCAATAACTTAGTAAGAAAACTTACAATCCATAAAAGCATCATAAATGTATTATATGGGGATATAATAACATTTTAGTAATAACCTGAAGCCAGAAATCCAGAAGTTCAGGGATGTTTTGGAACTCCGCTCTATGCTGGTTAGTTTTTGTCAAGTTGACATATACCTAGATACACCTGGAGGGAAGGGATATCAACTGAAGAATTTCCCCATTCAGATTGGCCTGCACCAGTGTCTGTGAGGGATTTTATTAATTGCTGCTTGACATGGGAGGACCAGGTAACTGTGTACGTTACGATGCCATCCCTGTGCAGGAGGACCTGGGCTGAATTAGAAAAGTATCTGAGGAAGCCAGGGCAGCAAGCCAGTCAGCCACCGTTCTTTCATAGTCTGCTTCATTTCTTCCCTCCAATTTCCTGCCTTGAGTTCTTTACTTGACTTCCCTTGACACCAGATTATAACATGAAAGACAAATGAACCCTTTCCTTGTTTTTGGTCATGGCGTTCATCACAGCAACAGAAAGCATATTGGGTCACATAAGCAGAAATAGCATGACCAGTAGGACCTCAGGTGATCATGAGAACATTCCATATTTCTGCTGTCTGTTATAGCCACTAGCTGTAGGAAGGCATTGAACACTTGAAAAGTGTCTGAATCTGTCAAGGAACTAGATATTTCATTTCTATACGTGAAAATCATCACGTGTATAAGTGTCCATAACACTTGATAGCACATATGTGGAGTTTCTTCGGTGAAATTTTTTTTGGTCTTTTTGAGACAGGGTCTCCCTTTAGTCCTAGCTGGCCTGGAGCTAGCTGTAGACCAGGCTGGCCTTGAACTCACAGAGATCTGCCTGCCTCTGCCTCCCAAGTGCTAGGATTAAAGGTGTTCACCACCATGCCCAGCCAGTGAAATATTTTATTGAGGAAATGCAACTCTGGATGTGGTGAGCAGTAGAAATGTTGATGAAAGGAGCAGAATGGACTTGCTTTCACTCAAGGGGACCTCTGGCATCCTATCATTTTTCCCAGAGTGCCAAGGAGGGGATGTGAGGATAAATCTCAGCAGCCTCTTGAAACCCACATTGATACTCTCCTGTTCCCCTTCTTTTCAGGGGATATTGATGAACCATCCCCTGGACTTCAGCAGAGGAATTCTCTAACACTGTCCTGGCAGTGGCTGCTGCTTCTCTTCTTAGTAAGATACAAATTAAGAGGAAATTTGTTTAGTTTCAATAAGAACTATAAAACCTAGTCTGTAAGGGCTGGTTTGGAAGACATATAACGACCCCTAGGAGCAATAGGAGGCGGGGCCTTGACCAGGACTTGCAATGAGTCATCTAAAATGTGGCTCTGTCTCAAAGGACATAAGTTTTACCATTATCTGACTTCCCTTCTGTATAATAATAACTTCTTTTTCTATTTGAATTGTCATATAAGTTCTCTTTTGCTCTACTTATTTATTGTGTGTATGTGCCTCTGTAGGTACACACATGTCCTGGCACATATGTGGAGGTCAGAAAACAGCTTGTACAATTTGGTTCTCTCCTTCTGCCTTGTGGGTTCTGGGGAGTGAACTCAGGTTGCTAGCCTTGGGAGCAAGTGCTTTCATCTGCTGGGCAACTTTGCTGGCCCATCTTTTACCTTAATACAACCAACGTATCTTACAAATCATCAGTCTTTCAAGCTATAAAAAATGATGAACTAAATTTCCCCTTGGTCGTGGGGCTTGCAGAGCTTTCTTTCCAGGTTTGCAATAAAATTATGAATCAGTTTCTAGATCAAGGAAATAATAGACATCTCAGGTACACATAACAGTGAACACAAACACAAAAAAATTGTAGTTGAGGATTCCATGTAAGCTGTTGGTCACATGACTTCTCAATATGGAAAGAATATTCTCACAGAATCAGGTGTCAAGAAGTCTAATTGTTTAATGTTGTCTCAGTGTCCCTAAAGACCTAAAAGGTAAGGTCTCAAGAACATCTGTTCAAAATCAACTTCTTTACCATACACACATGTATACACAGCACACACATATTCCATAGCATACATACCACATATAGCTCCAGGTGTCACACATGTGCATATACATGTATGTACACTGATAAATTTGACAAACAGGTAATAATGGAGACTTTCTATTCTCATACCACATGGGAGATTTTGTGGGAACATGAGCCTCAGGGATCACATTTCTATTCAAGCAGAAGGCAAAGCTGTCTTTGCTTCTCATCAAGCAGTTAAGCTGAAGAAGATGCAAGCTGGCAGCTATCTCAATCTGGGCCTCCAGGGAACTCCAGCTAGACCAGACATTCAGCAGCCAAATGAAATAATAGCACTTGCAGGGAAAAAATAAGACAGTGGGTAGATCATCTCAGTTTTTGAGTTTTCTCTTAGAAATGCCTTTTGGGCTAAGGATGTGGCTCAGTGATACAGTGCTAAGTAGAGTAAGTATGGCCCTGGGATCCATCTCCAGCATCATGTAAAAAAAGCGCCCACAGGAATAATAAAAATAATTGAGAATATCTAACCCAAAACAGAGAAGCAAGAAGGAGAATAATTACCTTTCGTCAGAGATTTGACAGACTGTCAATAGAAAAGGAAAACTATCTACTAGTAGTCAATAGCTATTGAACAGTACTTTTTATGTACCAAATGCTATGTTCATTGTTTTGGCTGAGGGATAGCTCAATCATGGAGTGGTAGCTTAGAAATATTTCTTAAACATATGATATATATATATCAAGTTTATTTACAGCAAAGTATAAAGATGTGACCATCTTCCTATCATTTCAACATCTTCCATATCTCAGCATATTATAGTGAGCCATCAAGCCTGGTGCAGATTCCTGGTGCTATGCCCCTTGTTAAGTCTGAGAACCAGAGAAGTGTCATTAAACTTAAGACTCACTCACCCCATCCCTATGTAGCAGTCTATATCCAGAAACAGTGGACTACAGTAGGCACATCACTTCTCTGACACTTAGCCCTCTCATCCTATGAAGGTGATTTTCTTTCTTTCTTTCTGTCTTTCTTTCTTTCTGTCTTTCTTTCTTTCTTTTCTTTCTTTCTTTCTTTTCTTTCTTTCTTTCTTTCTTTCTTTCTTTCTTTCTTTCTTTCTTTCTTTCTTTCTTTCTTTCTTTGTCATCCAGTAAGACTACTGGTCTCCCCCGACCCCACACCCAGCACCGGTTTCAAATAATGTGATGACACCATGTCTTTGTGCTATGAAAAAAGTTTCATCATGCTGTCTCCTTTAGTGTTATTAAAAGTATTGCTTGCAGCTGGGCATGGTGGCACACGCCTTTAATCTTAGAACTTGGGAGGCAGAGGCAGGCGAATCTTTGTGAGTTCAGGGCCAGCCTGGTCTACAGAGCGAGTTCCAGGCCCGCTGGGGTGACAGGGAGACCCTGTCTCGAAAAAACCGAAAAAAAACATGTATTGCTTGCAAACACAGGGAAATGACCGGAGTCCACAGTAATTTAGGATTCTGTGTAAGCTTTGATCCAAGTTATTGGCTCTTTCTAATTTTACATTTTTTTTATTATTAAAGCCGGGAATTATTAAGTATTAATGTCTGCAACAATTGCCCTCAAAATAAGCTAGGCAATTCTTGTTATTAAATAAAAAGACCAGAACTCTCCCTAATGTGCCTTGCTAGTTTCTCTGTATTTCCCACCATTGTAAATGTGAAAAGCTTTGAGACAAAGCATTTTTCACACTTGGCTTTGCTGAAGCTCTGTGCAAAGGTTAGATCCAAGTAGATGAATAAAGCTGCATACATTTTGGACATTTAATTTGTGTATCATTTCCAAAAGTGACTTATCTATCTTTGTTATTTTGCTGTTCTCAGCTTTCCCTGATCTTTGGAAACATGGTTGAGTCCTGGGCTAGTTCATCAATAGAACTATAAGGAAGAAAAACTGGCACCTATTTTTAATAAAGTTCACTTTAAATGAAGGGGAGAAATGAATACTGGTCTCAGTAAGTCGGCTATAACTGGAAAATGTTTTGCTGAGAAGGAAGAAATTGGGATTCCAGCCTGGCTCTGCTGTAACTGGCTGTACAGGTTTGAACAAATCATTTGACTGTATATTACCATAATCATCATTCAAAAATATAGTCTTCAACAATTGAAAATAAGATTGCACAGAGTTCAGACAATCTAGAAAGGAAAATTGTGCACTCATATGTAGGCTTTTATGTATTTTGCTGGTTATTGGTTTATATGAAAACATTTTTATGAGCTTGCTTCCACTACAGTCAGACATGTAAATGTATAATAAATGTACTATTTATCATATAATTATTTTAATAGAATAATATATATTTGTTATATAATAAATTTATTTTGAATTTAAAGGTCAATCTTTAATGCATCTACTTTTAATTTATTCAAGTACTAAATTCTCTAAATAAAATGATGTTCTAGGGAAAAATCATAGTTGTGTACATTCTTCTCACTCTAAATTCTACATGTGGCAACATGGTGCTTCCAGATCCTTTATATCCAAAATTTCCATATCTTGTTCACCACATACTTCTTTCATCTTTTAAAAAATATATAAAAAAAATAAAAAATATTTTCCTGAGAGTTTCCTGTATGTATACAATGTGTTAAGGTCATTTCCCCCCTTCACTTTGCCCCTCATGCCCACAAGCTGTCCACCTCCCAACTCCATCTCCTTTTCTTCTTTCTTTCTTTGTAGACTCCACTGATGTGCTGCTGCCAGTATGCACATTGCTATGGGACCATCCACCTGAGCACCTGCTAGGAGCCACATCCTGAAGGAAAACAGACTCTGTCCCTCATTAGCCATCAATTGTCAATAGCCCCTCAGTGAGGGGCAAGGCCCCTGTTCACATCCATGCTGGAATGTTGACTAGCTTGATCTTGTACAGATAACAGAGCTGATGTGAGTCTATGGTAGCAATGGCTACCTCATATCTGGGAGAGAGCATTTCACAGCACTCCTCTCTGTCTTCCAGCTTACATTTTTTTCATCCCTTCTTCTTCAATGTTCCCTGATTCATGGGGTTTGGTGAAGTGATGTAGATCTCTCATTTAGGGGTAAGCACTTAGAGCCATTTATTCTTAGCACTTTCCCATTATGAGTCTGGACATTAACCACTACCAACTGCCAAAGGAAGCTTCTCTGGGAAATTTGAGAGCAGCACAAGTCAAAGGGTATGAACATAACTATTTAGAAGGCAGTTTGACAACAAAAACGTTTAGCCAAATAACAGTAGTAGGTTTTCCCCTAGGACAGATGACCTTGCCAGCCATAGACATGTGAGCAGGTCCACAGGACCAGGCATGAATTCCCTCCTTTGGAGCAGGCTTCAAATCAAATGAGAAAGCAACTAAATATCATCCTAACAGTTATGCCATTATTGTACCTGTCACTGTAGTACTGAGTCCAGTTCAAGGTGGAGGTCAGCTCTCTACAGGAACCGAAGGAGAAAACATCCGAACAGGACCCACATGGACTCCAATTCTTAAACTGAGTGGTGACAACAGAGTCTCAACCACCTGCTATTCTTACTGTGAAAGTTGTTTTGCACTTTATTTAGTTTTAAAATCAATTAAGAAATTGGCATTGAATGGGTTTTCCTTTTAACCAGAACAAAGATNACTGTGCACTCATATGTAGGCTTTTATGTATTTTGCTGGTTATTGGTTTATATGAAAACATTTTTATGAGCTTGCTTCCACTACAGTCAGACATGTAAATGTATAATAAATGTACTATTTATCATATAATTATTTTAATAGAATAATATATATTTGTTATATAATAAATTTATTTTGAATTTAAAGGTCAATCTTTAATGCATCTACTTTTAATTTATTCAAGTACTAAATTCTCTAAATAAAATGATGTTCTAGGGAAAAATCATAGTTGTGTACATTCTTCTCACTCTAAATTCTACATGTGGCAACATGGTGCTTCCAGATCCTTTATATCCAAAATTTCCATATCTTGTTCACCACATACTTCTTTCATCTTTTAAAAAATATATAAAAAAAATAAAAAATATTTTCCTGAGAGTTTCCTGTATGTATACAATGTGTTAAGGTCATTTCCCCCCTTCACTTTGCCCCTCATGCCCACAAGCTGTCCACCTCCCAACTCCATCTCCTTTTCTTCTTTCTTTCTTTGTAGACTCCACTGATGTGCTGCTGCCAGTATGCACATTGCTATGGGACCATCCACCTGAGCACCTGCTAGGAGCCACATCCTGAAGGAAAACAGACTCTGTCCCTCATTAGCCATCAATTGTCAATAGCCCCTCAGTGAGGGGCAAGGCCCCTGTTCACATCCATGCTGGAATGTTGACTAGCTTGATCTTGTACAGATAACAGAGCTGATGTGAGTCTATGGTAGCAATGGCTACCTCATATCTGGGAGAGAGCATTTCACAGCACTCCTCTCTGTCTTCCAGCTTACATTTTTTTCATCCCTTCTTCTTCAATGTTCCCTGATTCATGGGGTTTGGTGAAGTGATGTAGATCTCTCATTTAGGGGTGAGCACTTAGAGCCATTTATTCTTAGCACTTTCCCATTATGAGTCTGGACATTAACCACTACCAACTGCCAAAGGAAGCTTCTCTGGGAAATTTGAGAGCAGCACAAGTCAAAGGGTATGAACATAACTATTTAGAAGGCAGTTTGACAACAAAAACGTTTAGCCAAATAACAGTACTAGGTTTTCCCCTAGGACAGATGACCTTGCCAGCCATAGACATGTGAGCAGGTCCACAGGACCAGGCATGAATTCCCTCCTTTGGAGCAGGCTTCAAATAAAATGAGAAAGCAACTAAATATCATCCTAACAATTACGCCATTATTGTACCTGTGGACACATCTTGGTTGGCAGGTTGTCACTGTAGTACTGAGTCCAGTTCAAGGTGGAGGTCAGCTCTCTACAGGAACCGAAGGAGAAAACATCCGAACAGGACCCACATGGACTCCAATTCTTAAACTGAGTGGTGACAACAGAGTCTCAACCACCTGCTATTCTTACTGTGAAAATTGTTTTGCACTTTATTTAGTTTTAAAATCAATTAAGAAATTGGCATTGAATGGGTTTTCCTTTTAACCAGAACAAAGATCTATCTTGCCTTTCAGAGGGACATCTAGGAAATGAATCACTGTTACAGCCAAAATGCAAGTACCCACCTTCCCAGAATTCTGGGAGATTATGTATCATAAATTTAAATGGTTGTGGTGTATTTTCAGTGTAGCAGAAGGGCCAATTAAAATAGAAAGTGTTGACACTGTAGAGTATTTTTAGCACCTAAAGCTTTATTACTTCTAAGTTAAAATAGTTGGGATTCCCTGTTCAGGTTTTCCAACACCTCAGAGTTGCAGATTTTTCCTCACAAATTCTAACTGAATCATCTCCTTAAAATAATGAGGGCTGTGCATGGTGTAGCTAAAGCAGAGAATGAGATGTCAGCGAGAGTGTGGGAGCTGATGCTGTATGTTGAGAAGGGAGGGCAGAGAGCTGGACACCCAGCAGACCCTCCGTGATTATGCATGGAACTCCATGGCAGACTCAAATGGTCATGGAATATTTGCATTGTGGTGGAAGGCCAATTATAATCAGAAGTGTTGAGTCAGCCCAGCTCTTATGCATGAGGACAGAGAAAATCTTCCAGGCCTGAATGCATGAACTCAAAAGCTGCACATTGAACCACTAGCCAGGTGCTGTGACCCTGCACAACTTGCAGAGCCTGAAATAACCTCTCAAAGTGCATAGCATAGACATACACTCTCCACACACACACACATACACACACACACAGAGACAGAGACAGAGTGAGACACAGAGAGACATGCATACACACATATACACATACACATACACATGCACACACATACACACTAATTTACACACATGCACATACATATACACCTGCTTTTCTTGCTGATGTTAAGGAAAAAGTTCCATATTAACATTCTGCTAAGTAAACCACAAAATACATTAGGTTTACACATGCAAATTTTCAGTGGCCTGGAATCCCCTGTTCCCCTATGTCCACGGACCAACCCTGGCTCCTACACTCTTTCCACTCCCTCTTCTGCAATGTTTCCTGAGCCTGGGATGGGTGAGATTCAATATAGGAGTCCTATCCAGGGTCACAAACTCTGCAGTCTCTTATTCTTTAGAACTTAGCCAATTATGGGCTTCTATGTACATTTCACTCTGTTGTGTAAGGAATCTTTGCTGGTGAGAGGTGAAGGATGCACTAGTACTCTCTCTACTCCTTGTTCCACTGCGTTCCATGAGCCTTAGGTACAGAGGTTCCACTGCAGCTATGTTGCCTAGGTCTAGGCATCTCTCAGATGTATTTTCTCTGTGTTACCAGTTGTAGAATTCTGTATTAGCCTCTATCTGTTGCAAAAAGAAGCTTCTTTGATGAGTGGTGTATGGTATACTTGTCTATAAATATAAGGATCCATGTTTAGCAAATGGGAAGAAATTTCATCCATCCAGAGATATGACAGAGATGGGATTTTCCCCAGGATCTATGACCTCTCCAGCCATGTACATTTGGCTTTGTTTACAGTGCCATCCATGAAATTCTTCCTATTGAGTGAGCTTTAAGTCCAATTACATAGCTGTTGATTACCCCCTCCCCCAAATGACATCACTATTACTGCACCAATAGAGTTTGCTGTGCCAGTCGTTATGGTTATTAGGCTTTAGGGCTGGGCAGGAACATTGATTGACTTTTTTCCCTTAGCAGCTTGCATAGTATCCTCTAGAACTATGAGAGCTAGACATCAGGTAGAAGGCTTCCTGGTCAGTTTCTACTCCATTGCTCCAAGTCCTGTGTCAAAAGTATGTTTTGTCTTCAGCGGTAGTGTCATATCTTCAAATCCTGGGAGATATCCAAGGGTTCTGGCAGTAGCCTGTGTTATTTGGGGAGTCTCTTGGACTGCTCTGACCAACCACTCAGAGGAAGGTCTTCCTGTCTGGTACTGTGCTCCTTGCCATACAGCCCCTGGGAATACACATGTAGTAATGTTCAGACACTGTATGCACATTTCTCAGAGGGTTCCCAAGCCAACACATTTCCTTCCAGCCTCCCTAGTCCCCCAAGTCTCCTCTCTCTATCCCATCCAACCTCTCTCCCCCCTCCCCGGTCCAAGAACCCTCATTACTGCCACCATCCGCCCTCTCCTGAGTTCCCTCCTCCCCTACCACCATGGTCCCCTGCATGTCCCTCCCTCCTTTCCTCACAGCTGAACACTCCCGCTCCCCCCATAACATCTATTCCCTAGTATCCCCCCTCTTTCCAGCTCTTTCTTTCCCTTCCCCTCCATGTGTCCTTTCCATTTTCCTGGCTCCTCTGTTGCATCAGGATATATACTCATATTTAAGGGACTTTTGCCGTGACCTGCAAGTGAGGGAAAACATGCCGCTTGCTTTTCTGAGTCTGTGTTACTTTATTTAGTATAGCAGTCTCCAGTTCCATCCATTTACCTGCAAATTTCATAATTTCATCTTTGCTTACTGCTGAGTATACTCCATTGTGCAAATATACCACATTTTTATTATCCATTCATCAGTTGAATTTAGGTTGTTTCCATTTCTTAGCTATTGTGAAAAGAGTAGCAACAAAATTGATGTACAGGTATGTCTACAGTAGGATGAGTCCTTTGACTAGGAGTGGTATAACCAGATCATATGGTAGATTCATTTTTAGGTTTTTTTTTTTTTTGAGAGTTCTCCACACTCCTTTCCATAGTGGTTTCACAAGTTTACATTCCCATCTGCAACAAATGAGTGTTTCCCTTTCTCCACATCCTCACCAGCATTTGGTGTCTTTTGTACAAGGTCTACAACAATCAAAGTAACACTTCACCAAATACCACCTTCCCATTGGTGAGCAGCTTTAAAACTGAATCTTGGGCCCTTCATAATAGAAATGGGTTAAATATATTGTACCCTTAGTAATGACGCTCTTCATCTCAGAACCTTGTGCACTTGACTGCTGTCTTCATTTTATCTTTTCTCAGTCAATTTGCACTCATATGACGATCTAACTCCACATATCTGGGTTCCCTTGGACACCGTCAAATGCCTGAAAACCAACAAGAGTGTGGACTTTAGGCCCCTTTATGCCCCCAATGTCATCCAGAAGCAGTCAGACTGACTTGACGTCCTGCTCTTAAAAGATGTGAGGGTCGCAACTCTTGATGGGAGAACGCTAGGTAGCTAGACAGATACTAGCAAGCCGGGATGTCTCTGTGGAAGAACTCTTCCCTAGTGGCATCCTCTTACTTCTCCAAAATTTCCTATACAAGAGGCTGCCTCAAGAGCTAAAAACAACTATGCCCAATTTTTTTACCTATCTAATAAAAACAAAAGTCAGGAATGTTAGCCATACAATTTTGTGAAGTTTTGGCAGCCTTTGGAAACCACAGCAATCAGTATTCCAGGAATAAAGTAACGTCTTTTCCTAGTTTTCTGCCACAACCCCCTCAAACCCTGATAATGACCAGCCATAGAGATGCCCATGATCACCTGGCATTCTGCCAGACAACACTCGCCATTTCTTGACCACTCCTAGCGATCAATGGTCAACGTAGGGTCAAAAGGGAAAGTCTCCAGTATCTTTCCGCACACCCCGGCTTTTGGCTCTATAATACTCTAGTTTATAAGCGGGCTCCGATTCTCACAGAGAACTCCCTCTGCAGCTGCTCCCCCCCCCATAAAAGCCTGCACTGTCTTAAATAAAACAAACAAGTCACTAAGGTTTTGATTCCAGCGCTGCCATATCCCAGATGTCTCAAATGAGCGAGACATATACCTTGCCAAAATCTCAGTTTCCCCATCTGTAGGAGGAGGTTACAGATGCCTATGCATGGGGTCATTTTGATCATGCAAATCATCCTGTTAAGCACTGTAAATGTGAAGCTGTCCAGAACCGTGTGGCTTATAGCATTATTCCTTAAGAATGGTTCAATAACACGACAGTGAACCAGACTAGCTTTGGAGTCAGGTAGACGTTGCTGGGGAATCTCAGATCCTGAACAGTGTCTTTCTTTCTCTGAGCCTTCCTTTTCACATAAAGCATTCATGGCCCCTATAAAGTGCTGTGGTGTATGTCAAGGCCTGTGACACAGTTTTCACAGAACAGTAAGATTCGCTCCATGCTGGGTGTGCCTCCGTGGGTTATTGCACAAGGCTGATGCCTGCACTCACATACATTTAAGGCACGTAATTTCTAGCAGCCAGGAACCCACAGTGATGCACCAAGAAAACGATAAAGGCCAACTTCCTCCCTCCTATGCTTGATGCTGTGCTCCCAACCAGAGTGATCGTGTCCAGTACACCCTGACACCCAATCTGCTGACTGGCACACTAACTTCACATTGCAATTCTCAATAAATGTTTCTAAATAACCACACAGCAAAGGAATACGAATTTTGTTCAGCTTGTCCACATCTCTGAATTTAGAGAACAAAGGAACTTCACCTCCAAGCTACCTGGCCCCACTGATGCCTACATACACATACATATGTCTCTTATTAGCTGTTGTACATTACAAAACAGGGCACGCAGTTCTGTCTCCTTCCTTCTAATGATGCAACATCCCAAGTGTGTTGTGAATAAATCAAGCCAGGCTGTTCCCACTAACCAGGTGACTTAGTTTAAGGGGATGCCAACTGTACATAAATCTGATCTATTATACTTTAAAATGTGCAAACAGCCATTTCAAATCACACATTTCTCTTTTTTAGCTCACCATACCAATGTGCACAGGGGCTGTAACAGTAATGTATGCATAGCCCTGCAGGTTTTAAGTTGCCATATAGGTAAAGATGAGGTAACACAGAGCTGCTGCCCCATTGTGTGTAGTCTGATGAACACTCAGGCATACCTTTGGAGAGTGTTGCCTCTGAGCTGTCTCCTCACTGACACTCTGTGACACTATAACCACATAGCCTCTCTACAATACCAGCTATAGCTCCTCAACTCAGGGAGTCTACCAGAGTCAATCTGTTCCCACCACTACCACCTCCTCCTGTTTTGCTGCCTTGAAACTTTCTCCAGGTATCAGTCTGGGGTAACCATGGGGCTCACCTTCTTTGTTTCTTCTTTCTTGACCTCTAAGAACCCAGTCTTATATATCACACCCATATTTTAGTTAAGAATGAATCTGGTCCCTTCATCTTGGCTGAAAATGAAAACTTTTTATTGATTATTGTCTAATTCTTGTATCTTTAACCAAGCTGCTGTAGCTGATACCTGAATGTAGTTCTATCATTGATAATTTTGCTAACAAAAAAGGCAAACTTCATATATAAGTTTAAGAACACGGAATGCTACAGTGCTGTTGTTCACTGTGATTTGAGTGGCTTCTTTACTAACTCACTTCACAGTTTTCAAATATTGGGAAGGCTTATATTTTAGACCATGTAAAGTGTAACAGCCACAGATAATGTTCACTCTTTAAAATTTCATTTATTATTTTATGTGTATGAGTGTATTGCCCACATGTATGTAAGTGCACCTGTGTTGTGCAGTGTCTGCATAGGTCAGAAGAGGGCATCAGATTCCCTTGGAACTGGAGTTATGGATGATTGTTAGCTGCCATGTAGATGCTGGGAAATCGAACCTAGGTCCTCTGCAAGAACAGCAAGTGCTCTTAACTTCTTAGCCATATCTCCAGCCCAAGCACTCACTTTTAAATTTAATTTACTCTAGTGACTTTTCCCCATCACCTTCTCAACTGCAACCAAACAACAAGATAATAAACCAAATACTGTTTTGCAGTGTTTGCTGGTTTCCATGGTACAAATCTTCCATCCATGGATGACTTCAAGCTCCCCCTGTGAAGTCCTGCACATGGAGTTAGAAAGAGATGCTGAGTGTTCCCTTTCACATGGGTGTTGCCACTAAAGAGATTCAGTGGACATAACCCAAGGGCACAAATGCCGGTAAAATTACTTTGGAAGAGAGGAATGTGGGAAGGGTTTTTTTCAAGTCTAGGATTTTCCTTATTTTATTTCTATTTGATTTTTGCAATTTTCATACAATATTGTTTGATGCTATTTCGATCCCCTCCCCTATCTGCACCTCCTCCACTCCCCATGTCCAAATTAATGTACTCTCAGATAGATAGATAGATAGATAGATAGATAGATAGATAGATAGATTATAGATAGGTAGATAGATAAATAGATAGAGATAGATAGATTATAGATAGGTAGATAGATAAATAGAGATAGATAGGATAGATAGATGATAGACAGATGTTAGATAGATGTTAGATAGGTAGATAAATAGATAGATGATAGATATAGAATAGATAGATGGATAGATGATAGCTGGATGGTAGAAGATAGATGTTATATAGTTAGATAGATAGATAATAGATAGAAGATAGATAGATAATAGATAGTTGATAGATAGATGATCATTAGATAGATAGACAGATAGATAGATGATAGATAGGTAGATAGATGATAGATGATAGATAGATGATAGATAGATAGATAGATAGATAGATAGAGATAGATAGATAGATAGATAGATAGATAGATAGATAGATAAATACAGTTCCCAAATGCCCCTCAGTGCTGACCCATCCACTGGACCCACCAACAGTCCCATCTCTGTAAGACACCGTCTCTCCCCTTCACAGCCACCATGAATTGGCAAAAATTCCTTACAGTGGGTTGGGATTTCTTACCCACTTCCCTATGTCTATGCTGGGATTTTGTCTGGTTTGAGTTTTCATAAAGCTTGTTCTGTCACCATTGCTGCGAGTTCATATGAGTAACTGGCTAGCTGTCTGGAAGACAATGCTTTCTTGTGGACATCTACCCCCTCTGTCTCTTACAGTCTTTTTTCCACCTCCTCTTCTTCAATGATCTCCAAGCCTTGGGAGGCAGAGGATTTAAATAGGTGTCCTATTCAGGGGAAAGCAAGGTGTTAAATTTCTTAATATAAGATATTTAGTTGTGGGGCTGGAGAGATGGCTCAGTGGTTAAGAGCACCGATTGCTCTTGCACAGGAACTGGGTTTGATTCCCAGCACCCCACATGGCTGCTAAGAACCATCTTTAACTCCAGTTCCAGAGGAATCCAATGCCCTTTTCTGACCTCTGTGGCATTGCACGACACGGGTGCACAAACCTACATGCAGACAATACACTCATACACACAAAAAATAATAAATAAATAAATAAATAATTAAAAAAGATATTTAGTTGTATGTTTCTGTAATTTAATTTGTCACAAAGGCTTACAGAATCCCTGAAGATTTCCACGGTTCTTGTAAGCAGGTACAAGCCAGCCTTGTCTATCCCTGGGTAGAGACTCTCACAACACAAGTAGGTAGGACCACACACAACCTTGGAGATGACAGTGTTCATTCTTGTGTCTTGAAGAAGGGTTCACCTGTCAGATGAAAAATGTAGGTGAACGTAACCTGGTAGAGTGATGAGGGTATCCTTAAGAAAGAGGAGGATAGAACTGTCCTGAATTTAAACTCCTTGGGGACTGAGGGAGAGTCAAGAGAACTTCATGATTTCAAAGATGGACTTAAGACTGAAATGCCTTGGGTTTGAATCCTAGTCTTATTACTACTGTGGTGCTCCGTATTCTGGCCTCATATTCCCCCATAGAACCATTCTTAGAAGCCCACCTACAGGGTAATTGTGTTAATGAAGGTGGAGTACTGAGAGAAGTTGAAGCTTTGTTGTAACTACAGAGGAAACACAAGTACTCCTAAGATTACTTTTAAACAGCCTGTCTCAGAGAAATCCACTTCCGTTAACATTCAAGATTCACCTTACATTATTTTACATTCAAGAAAGTCTACACAGGGCCCATATGCTATATTTTGCATCCCTAGGACTGCTCAGCAAGGGAACCTATTCTTTTCTATCCCCTCATCGCACCGGCAGCAGAGGTGGAGGGGTGAAGTGGCCTCATATAGGGAGCAGCTTCATACTGGTGGGTCTATTCACCGCTCCCAGCCCTCGGTAGGGTGACAGCCTTATAACAGCCATCATGGACAGATTTATGCCATGGAAATTGGTGAATCCTACAAACTGGGGCTTTTTCTTGCAGAGAACTGGTTGTTAAACATTTATCAACACACCGCTGCTCCTTCTTGCAGCCTTCCTGACCTAAGCAGTTTAATTTGTTTAATGGAAGAGATGCATCAGTATTTTACATCAAGAAAAAATCAATCTCTCTCTAGCAAAGCATTAAAGGAAATAATGTAGCCTGTCCAATCCTGTTACCAGAACATCCTCCTACCAAAAGAATGAACAAAATTAGCCTTATGCAAACAGTTTCTCAGGGTGGTTTTGGGAACACAAATTCAAGATAGCCTCATACCTAATGCATTTCCATTAATATTCCCTTCTCTGGAACTTAGCAATTTACAGAGTGCAGCTTGGAATGAAGCATTCCTTGGCACCAGAGAGCTTCTGATAAAAGCCTGTTATAAAGGTGCCAGCTGCAGTTTCCAGGCCCTGCCACAGACAGATCATCCCTGCCATTTGGTCCATTTGAGAAAAGCAAGGCACAGAGAGAGGAATATCATGGCAAGACCACCAAGTTTAACTAAGCAACCAAGAAGTGGACACAATCCTTAAGTAAGTGATTTTCAACTGTGTTTAGCTACTGCGGATTTCTAGGAAACCTAAGCACAATAATCGAGCAGATTTTTTTTTTTTGGTCTTTTTTTTTTTTGAGACAGGGTCTCCCTGTAGCTCCAGCTGTCATGGAACTGGCTATGAAGACCATGTTGGCTTTGAACTCACAGAGATCCACCTGCCTCTGCCTCAGGAGTGCTGGGATTAAAGGCGTGTACCACCACGCTCTGCATTTTTACTCTTGGCCCTCTGTATCTATGTCTTTTGTAACATCTTCCACTAAAGAGTAATCACTTCCCTCTCCCCCTTGAAATGAGGCTTACCCAAGTGCTTTGCTTCGGCCAAAAGAATGAGGTGGAAATAAGCCTGTGTCTTTGAAGGACTCGTGTACTTTCGCCTTCCCACACTGCAGTTCTGCTCTCGTAGCTAACCCACTGGCCTAAGGAGTAAAAAAGACGGTGCAAAGTAGAGACCCAGCTACTGTATCCTGATGCTGAGGCATTCCAGCCAACCTGTATCCATAAAGCAAGAAGCTCAGTCACCAAGCCACAGGCAGTCCAGACCTGCCAAATCTCAGCCTTCACCAGAAATGAGAATGTGATCAGCTGAGACACTCAGACACACCCCAACCCATGTGCAGATTACCCTTATGTGACAACATTCTTTTTGCTTGCATTAAAAAAAAATGTAGCATTATAATAATACATAAGTGAATCAGACAGTAAAAAGAAAATTATTTTCCCTTGTCACAGGAATAATTTATTATTAAAAGTCAAAGTGACTTTAAGCTACCAAGCCTTGGAAGGTGTTCATTTTATAATCTTGAAAGTCTGCTCTGGTGCCTGGGAGACAGTTGGTGCTCAACCAGCATCTCTATGTGTCTGTGGGTCATGAAGGCTATTTTCATAAAAATGCTCTTTTGTAAAATGCCTCAGTAGATGAAGGGTTTCCTCCATTGGCAATAAAGCAGCATCAGTTGAATTTTATTTCTGTAATATAGCGAAAAGCCATTTTCACTAAATGGGTAAGTTAATCAGGACTCATTTGCATGGGGATGACAACAAGAAAGGTGACTCAACCTGACATAATTACCAGCTTACAAATTTAAAATATTCAAGAGTAGATTGGTGTGAAACCACATTGCCAGAGCTTGGACCTCTGTTGTTCCTACCTCACTCCTGAGCCTGGATGGCTCTGTGTTGTGACCACAGGCTCAGGGGGACCTGGCCATATATCCTCAAGCAGCAATGGCTTAGTATGGATGCAGTATTTTCCATGACTCATGGGACGAAAGTGATGTGAATAAGAACAAACTCTCTCTGCCCACACATGATACGGATTTTGATCTCTTGCATAGGGAAGATTAGAAGCCACAAATGAGAAATATCAACAAGAGCAAAAATTGACAACTTACAGTAGCACAATGAGGAAAGCCACATCAAGCCCTGTGCATAAACTAAAAACCCAGGCTATACAGCACAGAGAGAATACACATGGTTGACTGGACATTTTTGACTTCCTACAGTGTGCAAGGCCCTTTGCTAAGCTCCCTCACTGCTGTGACTGCACAAACCTGTTCCCAAGAGAGACAAAGCACCTGCACAGGTACTGGTGGGGAGGGAGAGGTCAGTACCATGACCATGATACCGGCTTCTAGTAGAATACCATCGGGGAACATAAGGAGAGAGGAGGAAGAGGAAGAGCACTGTTAGTTCACTGTGTGATCCTGGGAAAGGGACTTCATTAATTCATGCAGCCACTCATTCATTCACTAATTATTTATTCTTCTTAGTACCTGCCAGGCATCTGTAGCACTCTGATAAAAATCTAGTTCGCAGATTAAATTCTGAATTAAAATTTCGTGACAAGGTACCCAGGGCTCAGGTTTAGGGACCAAGGCTTCAGGTACTCATCTGAAATTTGAGCTCTTTGAGATGTAAATGGAAGCCTGTGGCATCTGGTGACCCCAAAGTGCAAATCCAAGGATACCTCAATGGGGCTTTCTAATGAGGTCATCCCTGCCAGCCCCCCTCAGTCAAAGTAAATACTCTCTCCAACAGGAGGTTCTATACTCAGTGAGATTTTGATTGGAAAAGTTTGGAATATATTCAGGTCTCGTCTGTTGTTTCTTCACCCAGCGCTCAGGGACCATTGCAGAAGAGGGGGTGAAAAGATCGTAAGAGCCAAGGAGGGGGTGCATGACCATATGGAAATGGAATCATACAAACTCCAGGGACACTGTTCATATGATCCTACAGTGGTGGGATCAGCATGCACAAGACCCATGCAAACTTAAGCAGACAAAACTCAGCACAGAACTGTGGAAATAGCAAGCAGATCCCAATCTTAGCAGAAGAACTACTAGCTGATGATTACTGCTAGGTGAGGAAGAGCTGATCTTCTTAAAGCAAGGAATTCTGCATGGGTTGACTAGATCTCAATGGATGAACTTGTACTGAGGAACCTCTAGGGACACTAACTTGGCACAATGAATCTTGGCACAAATGACAGTATATGAATTCCAGTGGGGGAGGGGTGGGAGAATGCCAGTGAGGAAGGTATATAAAGGGGATTAAGATTAACTGAGATTTTCTATATGAAATACACAAAAATTCAATAAAAAAGAATGAGCACATACACAAAGCCTACATGTCTTTTGCTGGGAAAAGATGGAATGGGAAGCTGTGATAAGGAGAGAGACAGATGTACTGTGGTACTGGGGCATAAGCTAAACATGAATAGAACATTGTTAAATCACTGTTAATGATAAGCCTTTTGTGTGACTACCTCTTTTAACATTCTTTTTCCCCTCTTTAAACAAGCTAACATATAGGAGGCAATTTAGCTTCCTAGCTGTCCCTATTAAACCATTTCTTGGTGCCTCAGCCATCTTAAGTAAAGGGCCAAAGCCAAGCATCCAGCCAGACCTCTCATGCTAGTATATCCACTGATTTGCGCATTCCACCGACACTTAGAGGAAGCTGTGTGGCAAGCACACCTGCTTGCTGCTAATGCACAAAGCCTAGAGGTTCTGTTCCAGGCATAGCTGATTCAAATCACTTACACTGGGCTTTTTGCTATTCAAATCTCAGTGAACTCTATATGGTCCTTTACCTGTAGTCCTTTGTCTAGGATATTAGGGCAGCAGGTCCCCCAGGTGGCCCAACAGAAGACCTGTCACAGGTGCAAAGAAGGTCTTTCACACATGCAATTAACCATGTCTTTCATTTGCAAGGAAGTCTGTCTTGATTCAAAACTCCTTGCTATTCTCCCCTTCTTTGTGTGTGTGTGTGTGTGTGTGTATGTGTGTGTGTGTGTGTGTGTGTGTGTTGTTCAGTTCACTTTTCTTCAAATCAGCTTGGAGACACCCTCCTATGATGGCTCTGGTGGTACAACGTTAGGCCCAGTAAAAAGACTTCTCTTGAGTGCTCCTTTCTCGCCCATTTTTTCAATCATTATCATGAGTGGAACAAATTGAGCTGTAATATGGAGTAAGAACTGTGAAAGCTGCAGCAGAGTAACTGAGTCAGAGCAGTGGTGGCAGCAGTGGAAGGAGCAGCAGGCCCCACCCGAGTCGTGGCAGCAATAGGAATAAGAAGGCAGCGAGGGCAGAAACGGCAGGGAACAGAGGCTGATATTAGAGATGGTGGAAGCAGAGAGACAACAAAAGGGGTAGAGAATAGAAACTGAAGAAAAACAGAAGGCTTCGGAGAGCCAGAGAAAGGAGACTGCAGGCCTTGGTCATTGAATGCATTCCAGGGAGGGGCCAAGGCTTAAGGGTCAAGGGTCTCAGACACTGATTTGAATGAGAAATGTCTTACATAAGCACAAATAATTGAAGCCTTGGTCCCCAGTTCGTGGTGCTGTTTGGGAAATGGTGCAGCCTTCCTAGGGTAAATATATCACTGGAGGAGGGCTTTGGGAATTCATAGCCTCACCTCACTTCCATTCAGCTCTCTGCTTCAAGTTTCTGGTTAAGATATGATTTCTCAGCTGGGCGTGGTGGTGCACGCCTTTAATCCTAGCACTTGGGAGGCAGGGGCAGGCAGATCTTTGTGGTCTACAGAGTGAGTTCCAGGACAGCTGGAGTTACAGGGAGACCCTGTCTCAAAAAGACCCCAAAAAAAACCAAAAAAAGACGTGATCTCTCAGCTTTCTGCTCTAGCTTCCGCTGCCGTTCCCCCCCCCCCCATGATTATGGACTTCCCTCAGCAGCCATTAGCCCAGATAAACTCTGGTCCTGGTGTTTAATTGCATCAGCCAAAAAGTAACTAAATACAGACACTTTGGCCTGAGCACTATAAAACCTATCAGTTTGAAGAGCTAAGGGTCTCAGGGCCTGAAGTTGGACTGAAAGCAGTAGCATTAAAAGGCTCTGTGTCTATATCAAAGTAACCTACCATAACAATTAGTGCTGTTTAGATACCTATATATCTAATTGCTTGTGCTTCATTAGTAGGATTGAAAGGTTATTCCTGGACAAACTGTCAGCCCATGAAAGGCAACAGCCAGAATTGACCAGAGTCCAAAATGACAGCTCCAGAGAAAGTAGACTGTTTTGCTTCTCGTCCACCTGTGCCCCTTTTCTAAGCCTAGGAAACAATCTGTGGAAGAGGGGGCATGGTAGAATGTAAGGGCTGTGATTGGGGTGAATGGTGAAACTATAGCAATATAGACTGGACACTTATTAGATCAACTTGATTGAACATACAAGCCCCCCCAGCTGGGTGGTGGGACCCTTGGTCTGTGTGGGTTTGGGCACAACTGCTTGCAAATTGGTTTTACATGAAGGATGCTTGTACTCATAAATTATTACTTATTGTTAAAAAATGAAAAAAAAATAAAGAAGTAATAGAAGAAAAAAAAAAAGCACTGTCCACTGTGGCTCATTGCTATCTCCTGCCACTGCCAGAGGCTGAGGATTCCAATAGCTGCCAAGTGCCAGGGCTGCTGCTGCTTAAAGCCCAGAGTGATAAGCCTCAACCTGACTCTCCAGAGCTTAAATCTCTGGTGTCTAAAGCCTGGAGCAATATGCTCCTAATTCTCAGGGTTTTTCCGCTCTCAGCCTCTAGGTCCACCAGTCCAGCTAGGCTTTGGACAATGAAATGCCCAGGGCTGTCAGCACTAGAAAAGCTTCTTCTCACCTCTTCATGATTTCTGAGCAGGTAGAACAAAAAGACCTTAGCTAGCTGCTTGGTAATAGCTGAGTTGTAAATGTCTATAGCAACCAGACAAACTGTGGCAGGGCAATGAGGAAGGTATTCAGGAGAGACCACAGAAAACACCAGGAGGCAGCAGGCAAGACAGAGCGTTGCCAAAACTCACTGAAAGGGAAGATGAACTTACCAACAAGGTCAAATATCCTCTGGTGACTTGACCAACAGGGAGGGCCCAGAGAGGCAGCTTGCAGATCCCACCGTGTACCTCAGAAGCTCCACAGAGGAAAGGCCAATGGAGGCTTGCTGGACAGAGAGCACTCATTCTTCCCATGGTATCTTCCTTCCTGTACTGCTTACCACAAAATGGGGTTCTAGGTGTTAGGCTACACACACAGTGACATCATTAGCTTAGATTATATATGTGCATTCCTAGGAATGGAGGACCATGTACATTCAGGATGCAGGTCCCTTCCTTCTGCAAGGAATGTCAGCTCACCTAGTTCCCAGTATACTTAGGAACCTTCATCTGGACCTGACCCACCTGGCTGCTCTCTTAGCTGGTACCTTGGGAACCATGGCACTTGATACCAACACTCCTTTTCATGGATGATGCAACCATGCTGTGTTCCCGAAAAGAATTCCCTGGTGAAGAACCTGACACGGATCTGTCTGAGGCATCCATTGCTCAGACGGTGCAGTTGACTTGCTTGGCCTCCTTCACGCTCAGAGTGGCCTTCTTTCTGCCGTGGTTTCTGAATGGAGGCAGACCTTGTGTTGTCTGCTTAGCTCAGGGCTTCCTATAAATGGCATTGATAGCGTTTGGAGCTGGCTAGTTTCTTTGTTGTGGAGTCAACTGTGTTCACTGTGGGCTGTTTATCAATTAGCCCTCCCATCCTCCACCCATGAATAGCAGTGAGTATCCCCAGAGGCTGACGAAATATGGATCCAGACGTTTCCAGTTGTTTATGGAAGGGTAAAAACAGTGACTCCCTCCTCATGTTGAATGCCTGGCTCCCCGGAAGTCCGGTGATTGATGGCTGTCACATGTTCTATTTCCTCGGGGTGACTACTCAGACTGCACAAGTGACATCATAGTTAGGAAGAGGTATGCTTTACTAACAGCACAAATTTCTGGGGTGTACACAGTCAAGAGAAATTAGTAACCACAAGAATCACAGGGGACAGGAATATATACTCAAATAAGGATTCACGAGTAGCAATATTTATCTTTGTTTTTCATGCAATATATTTACTTACAACTTAATATAATTTATGGTGGTCATGGGCATTTAACAACTGGCTTCCAACTCCTGAACTTACCAGCTGGTTCTCACCAGCAGGTTCATGACCATTCCAGTACTGTGAATCAAGATCAACGTCTGGGTCATGAGACCTTGTCTCCTACGGCTCTTAACAGCCCAGGCCAAGCTGAGAACTGCAAATCCAGAAAACCACACTCCCAAGTCCAAGGTAGAGCCCGAAAGTTATTAGGGGCAGAGGCGTGGTAAGCATTAGCTGGGAAGCAGAGCCTCAGATATTGTCCTTTTCCCCCACTCCAAGGAGACAGCTTCCCACCAGAGATATATGAGTTTATTTCTAGATTTTCCTGGAGTTTTAGTTTTTCTATCTCTAGAGCTTTCCTTTCAGGGATAGGCTAAAGGAAGAAATAAGAGTTAAGCGAAACTTCATAGTTCTGTCAGGATACTGTCTTGTCAGGATACTGTCTTGACAGCAGTATCTCAAGGCAATATCAAATTAAAAATCCATTCTCAAACCAGAGTCGCACATCAGTCAATTACACACTAGTAAAAACTTTGAGACAACTAGCTTTCCTCTTCTGGGAATACATGCTATGGTCACTTTTGTGTGTAGGTCTTGTGGTTTCTGGGGCTTTGGGTCTGGCTATTGTTCTTTTGCTATCTGCTTGCAGCTGTGTATGAAGCCAAGATAGAGTCTATTCTGTAAACTGAGCCATTATAAATTTCCTTCTTTTCTATAAATCGCTTCCTCTGTGCAGCCAGTGCGAAATGGAAAAACCTTGAGATTCTACATGCCCTTGACATTTTGGAGGGAATCAAAGAAGAGAAGGGGGCTGGGACTATCTGCAGGGGAAAGGAAAGATTTCACTTGGGTGAGAATGCGAGTGACACTCTACCTCCTATGCTGAAGTGCCCTGCGCAGCACAAAGAACTGGAGTGGGCTGTAGGGACTGTGGGGAGCCTGCCACAGAATTAGCCCCCGCCATGCAAGAAAATCCTGGACTCTGGCTGCACCTGCATGGACAGCTCGCAGATGCTTTCTTCTGATCTTTGATGGAGGAATGCTGGGGACAAGGTTATTGGATTAGACAGGAAAAAGGTGGGACCGCTGAGGTCTTCCCATGGTCACTGTTGGGTAGACAGGAGTTCCAGGCCTCTCTTCTGAGTGCGGCTGGTCCAACTGAGGCTCCCTCTTCCTCTTTCCTCTCCTTGGGATGTTCTCCACTGCACTTCCTGCCTTCCCTGGGTCCTCCCCCACAACTGTTGTTTCTGTTGAAACAACAGTATTCACCACCACACACCAGTGGCCGTTCATTGAACCTTTCCTTCCATGGTCTCTTCTAAGCACAGATAATTCCTCACGCCAAGTCCACATGCAGAGGTAAATATTGTAATACTCTGGGAGTATTATGCATAATGGAGTTTTGTTGCCTCTGCCTCACCAGCTAAACAAAGAGTATTGTCACTCCTCCTGGAAGGGCTTGGAATATTCTAGAAGACACATAAAGTTTTTAATTTAAAAAAGGAATCACTTCTGAGCCCTGCAACTCACATCCCTCCCCTTTTGAAAAGCAGCATTATCCATGACATCCGGTGGCAGGAAAACTCTTCCTGTGAGTTATACTCCAGGGAGACACATGGGCCAACACCATTATGAGATGACAAGCCAGCCCACCATCAATAGTGGATGATTTAGTTGAAGATTAAAGAGGAAGCTTCCTCCAGAGTCTCCTAAATCACCAGACTTATCAACTGGTTATTACCAATTAGCATTTACACAGAAAAATGGGGGACTACTTTACATTCATGAGAATTCTCACCTTACTCTACCCAGACACCAAGGGCAACCCTCTGACTTATCTAGGCAGGAGGATGACTTCAGTGACATTGGGAGTGGGACTGACTAATACTAATAGCCAGGAGCCTGGAAAACCAGGACTGGAATTCCAGGCTGGTCCTGTGCTTCATGAGTATCTAGGTGGCTCCAGCACCCAAAGAATATGTCCTGCTTCTCTCTGCTCTGGAATGCACCATTCAAGGCTCCCTTACTGTTATTCTGAATGTGCCTTTCTTTGACTAGAACCCAAGAACCATGAACAACTCAAAATTTGCCTTCAGTTTCTTCCACATCTGCTAAGAAACTCAGTGAGCAAAACCAAGCAGCCTGGGCTGTGGGTGAATTTTATGATAAATAAATATTTAAACATTTATCGAGTGCCAGGAGCTGGGTACTCAAGAGTCAGCCTCCACAGGGTCTGGAAGTGAGAAGCAAGGAAGGAACCCTTCCTCTAACTATTGAAGAGTAGCTAATGCTGTTGTCCAACAGTGAAGGGTTCCAGGGAGGAGCCTATGCCATCACCGCCCTCAGCTGTGAGCCCCCACAAAGGCCCCTTCCTCAGTCCCCAAAGTCTCCCAGGAGCAGCTTTAATAGAACACATTTGCATTGGAGTTACGAAAGTCTGTGGTTTAAAAGGAAACCAAAAGGTTATCTAGCAGGGAAAATAAGTATATTATTTTCAAGTTAATTAAAGATGTTTTATTTAGTACCTGCCAAGGGCAATGCATCAAAGGGAATAACAAAATGTAATACATTTCCCAGTCCAGGGGGGTTTATGATCCCAGAGGACAAAGAAATCTGCAACACGTAGAGGAGAGTTAGAGCAGAGGGAAGGGATCTGAGCCCCAGCCTCAGCTGCACAGCTGTGCAGATGGTCTTCACAGTGGGGCTCTAAGGGTCCCAGAAGCAAGAGCAGCCATGGTGTAGTAAGACAAGGTTCTCCAGCACTGGCCACTCAGCCCAAGCCATTGGAAGCTGCTGACCCATGTAGCCTACTTCTCAGTGCTCTGAGGAGGGCAGCACCTTGATTCTTACCTGCTTCATAGATGGCAGGGAAAATAAGTTACCCCACATCCTGCCAGAAGGTCACCTTCTTTTGTATGTGTATGAATGTACTGTCTGCATGCAGGTTTGTGCACCCATGTCATGCAATGCCACGGAGGTCAGAAGAGGGTCTAGGATTCCCCTGGAACTGGAGTTCTCCTGGAATTGGAGTTAAAGACCGTTCTTAGCCACCATGTGGGTGCTGGGGATCGAACCCGGGTCCTCTGCAAGAGCAGTCGGTGTTCTTAACCGCTAGGCCATCTCTCCAGCCCCAAGATCACCTTCTTGAGGATGACTTCCTGACTATTTTTTTCTCTCTTCATTTTGCTCCTTGTGCCCTCTAAAGTCAGACCCAAGTCTTACACTCGCAATTCAGCTCTGCAAATATGTATGAGGTTCCAGATGTGTCCAAAATCTTAAATGACCAAGACTTGAGCTCTACCATCATGGAACCCAAATCCATTCAGGAAGTCCAGATAAAAAGACAATTCTGATTCATGGCAGAATGCTCCAAGGTCTAGGATGAGCAAGAGAGGCAGCAGCAAAAGCTGTGACTGGAGATGTATTCAACTCTCTGTTTCTGAAACAAAATATGTAAGGTGATCAAGTTATAAAGGGGAAAAGTTTTGCTTTAAGCTAGAATCTTTAGAGGCTCCAATCCATGATCCTTTGACCCCCAATGTTTTTGGCCTGTGATGAATTACATACACATCACTGAACATTTTGGGGGATGATTTCAAATCCTAAGTATAGCAAAGCATTATACTTCTATTTCCCAGTCTCCAACAAAAACTGTACTCTTTTCTGATCCCAGAAGTCAAAATTCTTCTGAAAAAAAAATACAGTGAGAATAAAAAAGAAAGTTAAAATTATTCCTAATCTCACCATCCATCAAAAAGCATCATTTTATGTTGGTGTATTTCATTCAAACTTTTTTTTATCTGCAAAGAAAGGCTTTAAAAACACCAGTAGAATTATACTGTTTGTACAAGTTTCTATCAACATTATATCATGAGCACTTTCCATTGTCATACACACAAAAAAAAAACTATTTGAAATAAAAAATTTGCAAGGCAACATGGCATGTTCATGTCTGGACACGTCATAACTTACCCTCCCACACTACTGGGGTTGGATATTTACATTTTGCCAAGTTTTTCTGTTAAACCAATGATTCAGTATCTACCGTTGAATATTTTTGTCTCAAGCTCCCACACTGAATCTGCCATCTGCAAAAATGATTCAACCCTCTAAAAACTTCACATTTCTAATCAAACCTTAATGATTCTTGTTATTCTGTCATTATTACTATTGGAGACACTGAGATTCCCAAGCCATGGACTCACAGCCTGGCCTCTCTGCCACCACCTGGGCAGGGGCAACACTGCCTTCCAGCCCCATTACCATCTTGTCAGCCAGAATGAAATTACCACACTTGAACACCACCCCCCAGGTCATGAGATGAAGCCCCGTCATCTTCCTCTAAGACATCTTGACTTTTGCTGTGGAGATTCCAGTTCTTGACAAACAGTGGTTGTATTAACAGTCCCCTTGAAATTTAAGGTTTAAGCACAGACTTGTCTTATAAAACCAGAAGCAGCCCATGTTCGAGATGGCCTGAATTTTGTTTTCCAAGGATTGCAATTACAAAAATGTAATTCTTCTTCGTTGTCCATAGATTGATAGTACATTTCATTTTTCTTGTCCCAACCTGAACATGTAACATCACTTTCTACTTGAAATGGCTTTCCAGGAGAAATTCTTTTAGCAATCACCATAAAATTTTCTATCTACACTTTCCACATGTCTCTTACTTCCTCTAAAAATATGAAGTGCTTTCCAACTTGTTCCAGTTGGTTTCAATTGCTATGACAAAACACTCCTCTCCAACTTGGGAGGAAAAGACTTATTTGACTCACATCTCCCGGGTCACAGTTCGTCACTGAGGGAGCCCAAGGTAGGAACTCAGGCCAGGAACCTGGAGGCAGAAGCTGAAGCACAGGCCATGGAGGAACACTGCTTTACGGGCTTGCTGCTTTGCCCACCCTGGCCCATGCTCGGCCTGCTCAGCTTGCTTTCTTACACAATACAGAACATGCACAGGGTAGCACCACCCACAGTGGGCGGGGCCTAACCATTTCATTCAACAATCAGGAAAATACTTCAAAGACTTGGCTACAGGCCAGTCCAATGGAGGCAATTCCCCAATTTAGGCTCCCTCAACCCAGATGTGCCAAACTGATAACTAACAATATCCAGTACACAATGGCAAAGCACATTTCCAACTGCAGACATAAACTTATGGTTTTACTGACATATTCCCATTACCCTGTGCCCTTCATAGATACATAATCAGTAGGCTGGCTCCACAGCCCCACACTCTAAACCAACTGACATTCACTTCTCCTAGAATCTAGACCAGGGACATAGGACTTGGTAACTGAAAACCCTGTAGCTGGAGACAATCAGTTTTCAATTTGGTGCATCTGTCGGCTATCTTTCTGAAATACGAGGATGTTACTCCAAAATGAAGTAGTCATCTGTATGAGCAATTCCATTCACAGTTTAAACAGAATATAAGCTGCAAGTTTTAGTATAAGTAAGCCTACTAGGGCTGGAAAGCTGGTCCAGCAGTTAAGAGCACTGGGGGCTCTTGCAGAGGATCTAGGTTTGGTTCCCAGCACCAAAATGCCAGCCAACAACCTTCCATATCTCCAGTTCCAGGGTTTCAACACCCTCTTCAGGCCTCCACTGGCTTTGCAGAACATGGGTGCACTTACACACATGCACTCATACACATAAAATTTAAATTAAAATAATAATAAATAAATAAGCATGCTGGATTTTCCATTTTGCAGAGCTCTGCTTTCTCCTATCCCATGTACTAAGTCCCATATATTGTATAGGTTCTCTGGAACCTCCCTGATAGGACCTCATGTCAAAGTCAGGCTCTCTACTGAAATGGGAATTACTTCAAGCCCCACAAGAGAAAAGATTTTCTATTTCAAGATTTTCTTTTCATTATGGAGCAACCACTCTTACAAGTTAATAAGCATAAAATAATGGGAAAATCGAGAATGAAATAGAGACATATGGCCATTTCTCAATGCACAGAGCCATTTCATGAGTCATTTAACCATAAGTGAATAAGGACTGAGAAACCAGTAGATCACAAACTCTGGACTGTGTGCTGAGTCAGTTTTTACCATTATCTCTATCAATTGAGAAAATTCTATCATTTCATAATAACCCTGAAGTAAATTGAGAGTTAGAAGAAGAAAATACCTGTGAGAAGTCACCTATTCCATTTCCCTGGGAACCCATGGATATCTTGGGTATTTATTATCATTATTATTATTACTATTATTATTATTATTATTATTATATTTGCTTTCTGTGTATGAGTGTATTGCCTGATGTAAGTGTACCCATGTTATACAATGCCAGCAGAGGTCAAAAGAGAGGGTGCAGATCCCGAGAAACTGGAGTTACAGATGGTTGTTAGCTGTCGTGTAGATGTTAAGAACCAAACCCAGATCTTCTGCAAGAGTAGCCAGTGCTCTTAACCATGAAGCCATCTCTCCATCCCCTGCCTAATTTTTTTTGGGGGGGGATCTTTTTGGTCTTTTTGAGACAGGGACTCTGTAGTCCCTGCTGGTCTGGAGCTCACTATGTAGACCAGGCTGGCCTTGAACTCACAGAGATCTGTCTGCCTCTGCCTCCCGAGTGCTGGGATTAAAGACATGCACCACCATGCTTGGCCTAATTTATTTTTTTTTCTTTTTAAAAATTTATTATTGTTATTAAATTATTTCCATACATCATTTCTCAATCGAATTTAGAATCATTTCCCTTTCCATGCCCCCCACCCAACCTGAGTTCCTGCACTCTGCCATACGTATCTTGTATCTTTTTCTGAGTCTTTCCAGAGTTTTTTTTTTCAAAGCAGAGGCTTATTGTTTTGGGGAGAACTTCGCTGTTTCAGTCTTTCCCCCCCCCATTCTTTTGTTGTTGTTGTTCTCTCCAACTTGTTTTTTTTTTTAATTTTTTTTTATTAATTTTATTTATTTCTGTTTGTGTACGAATGTACTGTCTGCATGCAAGTCTGTGCACCCAT
>VZQC01005802.1:38365-75521 GCA_009823505.1 Rhizomys pruinosus | reverse complement strand
CCAAGAGTTTCTTCACAGGTTTTGGAAATAAAAAATGTTAATTTCATTTTGGAAAATAACAAAAGACCCCGAATAGATAAAGTAACCCTGAGTAAAAGAGCAATACATGGGATCGCATACCAGACATCAAACTATACTACAGGCTATAGTCATTAAAAAAAGCTGTTACTGGCACAAAAACAGACCAGTTGACCAATGGAATAAAAACTGAAGATTCCAAACTTTGAGCTCATACAATTTCAGCCACCTCATATTTGACAAAGAGGGCCAAGAAGACACATGGAGGAAATACAGCATCTTCAGCAAGCGGTGTTTTGGCCAAAACTGGAATTTACCACTTGTAGAAGAATGAAATTAAACCCCTACCTCTCACCCTTGTTACAAAGGTCAACTGCAGGTGGACCAAAGACCTCAAATTGAAACCCAAACTAATGGAGGTGAAGAAAGAGCTGGCAGCAGACTACAAGACCATACGGTGTAGGAAAAGACTTTCCCTAAACCAGACAGTCAGCAGCTGCACAAAAATAAGATCGACAATTCTTGAACAAATGGGACCTCATTAAACCAAAGCTCTGTACATCAAAGGAAACAAAAGGACAGTGAGTGTCACACCACTCCAGGATCATCCTGTGTAAAATGGACGAGGAGATAAAACTCTGTTAGGTTTAAGCTCCCTGGTGGTCGAGTACCCTGATCTCACTTCCAATATCATGATGCGCTACAAAGATGTTGTTTCTTGAGTGTTGGACTTTGAACATTGTCTTTTGACTCTCCTCCTAAGCGCAGCACAACCTCAGTCCCAGATAAGGGACAGTTAAACATGCTTAAAAACAATTCAGGCAAACAGACGCCTCATGAACCTAAGTAAAATCATACAGAGATACAACATCTAAAAGCTACTTTGTCCTTAAAAGTCCCACAAAGATATTGTAGGACATTACACTGATGAGATATAGTGTTATGTTAATAATAATTAAACTGTCCTTCCTAACTTTAAATAAAAATAAAGGGTCATTCCTTTAAGCAGGAAGCTACATCTAATAAAGTTAGAGCTTAACTACAGCTATACATGTTAAAGTGTAACACTTAGTCAAAGGCACATGGCAGAGATTTCTCCTTTAAGAGAAACACTATGTAATTTCTAAAGAGCTGAAAAGCCCCTCTTCTCTGGGCTTGTGGTTAAAACACAACCTGGCGATAGCAAACAAACCTGGAGATAGGCAACAACTGGAGATTAGCAAACAACCCAGGAAGGATGGAGAAACTATCTAATTGAAACTTCAAAAGAGACAAAGACCTTTTATGGTTTGTGAGTTTAAGACTGATGTTTTATTGAGACAGTGTAAGATAAAAGCTTACTTTGGTTTATCATGTTAGCCTTGTAAATCCAGCTGTAAAAAGCCCTTTGTTCCTGAGGAATGCAAATCTCCTGCCTGCATTACCTGCCTGTCAGCTTGACCCTTCCCCCTCTCCTGTCTGCGTTCCCTGTGTTACTTGCCTGCCTGAATAAAAACTCCACTTGATTTCAGTAAAGACGCACTAGATCCAAAACTCTCTCTGGTGTCACATCCAGTTATTTCTCACCTGAATCTGTGCCCTCCTGTACAAGACTTTGATTTCCTGCAGGTGAAAGAAATCCCGACTGGGTGGCTTGTGGCAGTTGAGCGAGAAGACCCACAGAGTGGAGGAAACCTTCACAGGCAGGTACATCTGACAAAGCATTAATTCCAGAGTATACAAGCTACTCCAAAAAACAAAAGAAGAAAGAAAACAATGAATCAACTCAAAAGATGGAGCAAAAGATCTGAATAGAGGACTTCACAGAGGAGGAATTAGAGATGGCTGAAAACATCTTAGAACATGTTCAACTATCTAATAATATAAGGAAATGCAAATTTAAATTTACACTTTTTTTTAAGATATCACTCTACCTGTACAATGTGGGTAGGGATCAAGGAAACGAATGATATACAAGGCTGGAGAGTGTGGGGAAAGGGGAACCACATCTCCATGCTGGTGGAATGCAAATCTTGTACAGACCACTATTGGAAAGTCAGTATGGAAACCCTAAAGACTCAAAATGAACCTCCATTCTGACCCATCATACCAACTCCGTGGGTATATACTCCACAAACATTCACTACTAGCAAGAGAATACATGTACAGCATGTTTAATTGAGCTCTGTATCACAATAGCAAAGAGCGGGAACCAACCCAGATGAATGCCCCATCAACTGATGAGTTGATAAGAAATGATGGGTACACTTCTATAACAATGGAGTTCTATGCAGCAGTAAAGAGAGATGCAGACATCATTGAACATTTCAGGTAAATGGATTGGAGCTAGATAGAGACATTCTGTTAAGTGATAACACAGTCCCCAGAAAAACAAACGACAAATGGTGTCCCTCATATGTGGGATGCTAGTACCAACAACCCGATATAAATATTTTCCTGGAGAGGATGCATAGTAAAAAAAAAAAAAGACTGCCATCAGAAAATGGACTGAATGGTGAATTGGGAAGGGGGATGGGTGGGAAAGGGACACGGGTGTATATTTGATTAATGCATATTTAATTGACATGAGTTTCGCAAGTCCCAGTTTCGCCTAGACACTGTCTACAGGATACATGGTGTTTTAGGACTAGTAAAAGTAAATATGTGTATATTAAACAAACATTGGTTTACAGACGCGCTGAAAAAACGGTAATGCATCTGAGTTAAATGTAGATATAATTCGCTGTTGTCCCACATTTGTTTTACACAAAATCTGTAGAGCAATAACTTTGGGATTGGCAACACCAAATGTTCTCTATAATTTCTCTGTTTACAGTATCACCTTGTAGCATTCTTTTAAGATGATTTAATGTAAAAATTAAGTTTGCTTCCCAAGTTAATCATATATAGTCACCCAAAACAACATGGGTGAATTTGATGAATCATGGGTGAATTGATGAAATCTGTGCCTTGATTCACCCTATACGTTATGTATAATACAACTGTCTCTGGAGACTCATGGGTTAAAAAAAAGGGGGGGGTACAGACAGCATGAAACCTTTTCATCAAAACCTTCAATTCAAATTTTAAAACTAACCACGGAAAAGATATGTTTGTTCCAACAGGACGAATGTCACCAACTTAATGGCTGAGAAAGAAAGATACAGCTTTGCATTGAGTAGGATGTACCAAAAGTGGCAACTGAAGGTGACCCGAACATTAAAGGAAGAAAGCCTCAGATTGCCATAACATCGAACCCTCTCTGGATCCTAATGAACAACTATTTATAATGAGTCCTATGAAACTTATACCTTCTAGGTGCACAAAGGTTTTGATATGAGAGACTTTCTTGCCTTCCCCCCATAGAACAAGGAGAATATGACGATGATGAGTCGTTCTCCAACTGTAATTGGAGACAACTATTTAGAAGGTAATCTCTTATAAAAACGTAAACAATGCCCTCTTTAATTGACTACTAGACATAGAACTGTGAAAAGGATTATATCTGTTCAGAACCAAATAATACTAAAGTCCTTAGGCTATGACACTTAGGCAAAGTATATTAATGCAGAGCTCTGACATCAGCAATGGATTGTTCTACCAGGGTGGATGTTGGCCAGGGGACCCAAGGCCCCACAAAAGGAAGGGCTCCTTGCCTCTAAGTTGGGATACCTGCAGGAGGAGAGGCGATAAGACCCTGCTGCCAAAGACCTGACGTTAACACGAGGGATGTATTGCCGCACTATGCAAGTGTACAGATGCCTCTGGAATGCCAGAGAAGTGTTACCAAAAGGCCACTAAACCAATAAAGCAAATAGTGGTCTCCCTGAGTCAAGCAAGACTCCACCGTCAGCACCAGCTACACCTCACCTGCCTGGAATACTGTGCAGCGGAGGCGCCATGTGCTGTATATCCCAAATCTAATTGGCTATTTGGCTCTCTCCTTGGAGGAATAACCCATGGCTGATGCCACAAGTTACATCCTTACAGGTTAGGAGATGTTTAGCCACAGTAAGACCCTGCATATTAACAGGGGGGGAAAATGTAATTCAGAATGGATTAACATATCATCCAACATTGTGTCTATGCCAAAGTAACCTACCATAACTATTAGTGCTGCTTAAATACCTATATATCTAATTGCTTGTGCTCATTAGTAGGATCGATAGTTACCCCTGGACAAACTGTCAGCCCTGAAGAGGAACAGCCAGAATTGCCAGAGTCCAAGTCAACAGCTCCAGAGAGAGTAGACTGTTTTACTTCTCATTCCACCTGTGCCCCTTTTCTAGCCTAGGGAACACCTGCGGAAGAGGGGGCATGTAGAAGTAAGGGCTGCGTTGGGTGAATGTGAAACTACAGCGATGTAGTCTGGACACTCTATTTGATCAACTTGATTGAACAAACAACTGTCACCCCCCACTGGATGGTGGGGCTGTGGGGGTTTGGGACACAACAGCCTGTAGATTGGTTTGCACGAAGGTGCTTGTCTCATGGATTATCACTTATAGCTAAAAAAGAAAAAAAAAAAAACATAAAAAAAAAAAAAAAAAAAACAGAATCTGGGATGGGGTGGGGGTGGGGGGGAAGGGAAGGGAAAAATGCCTGATCTGAATTGGAAAATGATGTACGAAATGCACAAAGCACCAATAAAAAAAATTAAATTAAAAAAAAAAGAAGGGCTACTGATTTTTCTACATTAATTTTGTAACCTGCCACTTACTGAAACTCCTAATCATTGCTAGGAGTTTTCTGGTAGAGTTTTTAGCATCCCTTAGGTAAACTATCATATCTTCTGCAAAAAGGGATAGTTTTACTTCCTCTTTTCCAATTAGTGTTCCTTTGATTTCCTTTTCTTGCCTTATTGCTCTAGCCAGTGTTTCAAGCACTATATTGAAGAGGAGTGCCAATGGGGGCAGCCTTGCTGAATTCCTACCTTTAAGGAGAATCCTTCTAACTTTTCTCCATTTAGGATGATGTTGGCTGTGGGTTTCTTGTATATGGCTTTGATTATGTTGAGGAATGATCCTTCCAGTCCACTTCCTCTAGTACTTTAATAATGAAGGGATACTCTATTTTGTCAAAGGCTTTTTCTGCATCAATTGAGAAGATTGTGTAGTTTTTGTCCTTCAGTCCATTTATGTGTTTTATGGTATTTATTCTTTTTCATATGTTGAACCATCCTTGCATCTCTGGTATGAATCCAACTTGATCATGGTGGATGATCTTTTTGATGTGGGTCTGTATTTGGTTTGCAAGTAGTTTGTTGAAAATTTTTGCATCTGTGTTCATTAATGAGATGGGTCTGTAGTTCTCTTTTTTGGTTGCATCCTTGCCTGGTTTTGGTATTAGAGTCATGCTGGCTTCATAGAAGGAGTTTGGGAGATTTCCCTCTGCTTGTATCTTTCTGAACAGTTTGAGTAATAATGGTTGTAAGTCCTCTTTAAATATTTTATAGAATTCTGCTGTGAGACCATCTGGGCCTGGGCTTTTTCTAGTTGGAAGGTCTCTTATTACATTTTCAATTTCTTCATATATTATGGGTCTGTTTAAGCTGTCAATCTCTTCTATGTTTAGCTTTGGTGATTCCCTGGATTGCAGATATTCATCCATTTCTTTTAGGTTTTCAAATTTGGTAAAGTATAAGTTTTTGAAGTACTCCCATATGATTGTCTGGATCTTTTCATTGTCTGTTGTGATAGTTCCCCTTTCATCACAAATTCTATTGATTTGGAGTTGCTCTTTCTTTCTTTTGATTAACTGGGCTAAAAGTCTGTCTATCTTGCTTATTGTCTCAAAGAACCAACTTTTGGATTCCTGGATTTTTTGTATCATTTTCTTTGTTTCTATTTTATTGATTTCTGCTCTGGTTTTTGTTATTTCTTCCTGTCTTTTGCATTTAGGGTTCATTTGCTCTTGTCTTTCAATTGTTTTTAGCTGCAGTGTTAGCTTATTTATTTGTGCTCTTTCTATTTTTTTAATGTGGGCACCCATGGCTATAAACTTCCCTCTTAGGACTGCTTTTAAATTGTCCCATAAGTTTTGTTGTGTTGTACTGTCATTGTTGTTTAGTTCCAGGAATGCCTTTATCTCTTTCTTTATTTCCTCCTTGACCCATTCATTATTCAGGAGTGTGTTGTTTAGTCTCCATGTGTTCCTGTAGGTAGCAGGGCTTGTCCTGGTATTGATATTGAGATTTGTTGCACTATGGTCTGATAGAATGCATGAAATTATTTCAACTTTTTGTATTTGTCAAGGTTTTTTCTGTGTCCAAGTATGTGGTCAGTTTTGGAGAATGGAGCTGAGTAGAAAGTATATTCTCTGGTGTTTGAGTGGAATATTCAGAAGATGTTTTGAGGTCCATTTGCTGTATTGTACTGTAATGTTCAGTTCAGATGTCTCTCTATGTATTCTTTGCCCTGTTGATCTGTCCAAAGGACTGAGTAGGGTCCCTTACTATGAGTGTTCTGGGGTTAATCTGTGCCTTAAGGGCCTGTAGAGTGGTATTTATAAAGATCAGTGCACCGGAGTTTGGTGCATATATATTCATTATTGTGAAGTCTTCATGGTTAATTTTCTCTTTGATAAGGATGTAATGGCCCTCTTAGTCTCTTCTAATTGCTTCTACTTTGAAGTCTATTTTGTCTGACATTAAAATAGCAACTCCTGCTTTCTTTTGGTACCATTTGCTTGGAATATTTTTTCCATCCTTTCACTTTAAGTTGGTGCTTATCCTTAAGGGTGAGATGGGTTTCTTGTAGACCGCATATAGATGGATTCTATTTCTTAATCCATCCTCCCAGTCTATGCCTTTTGATTGGGGAGTTTAGTCCATTAATATTTAAGGTTATAATTGAGAGATGTGTGTTGCTTCCTTTCACCTTATTATATATTTGTGTTTTTAGTCTAGGTTTCTATTGTGCAGTTCTGCTTTTATTAATTTCTCTTTCAAGGTGTCTGGGGGTAGTTGCTCTCCTCCTCTCTCCTTTGAATTGCTTCAAGTATTCTCTGAAGGGTTGGTTTTCTGGACATGTATTCTTTCATCTTGTTTACATCATGAAAGATTTTTCTCTTTCCTTCAACTAGATTTGACATTTTTGCTGGATATAGTAACTTGGGTTGGCATTGACAGTCATTTAGCATTGGGAATGCTTTGGTCCACTCTCTTCTTGCTTTCATAGTTTACACTAAAAAGTCAGCTGTAATTCTAATAGGTTTCCGCTTATATGTAATTTGTTGTTTTTCTTTTGTGGCTTTCAGAATTTTGTCTTTGTTTTGGGCATCTAGCATTTTAACTATGATATGGTGTGGGGAGTTTCTTTTCTGGTCTAGTCTATTTGGTGTCCTTTGTGCATCTTGTATTTGTATGGATTTGTCTTTTTTAGTTTGAAGAAATTTTCATCTATTATTCAGTTGACAATCTGATCAATACCATTCTCTTGGGATTCTTCTCCTTCCTCTATCCCTATGATGCAGTGGTTTGATCTTTTCATCGTGTCCCACATTTCCTGGTTGTTCCATTCTTGTGTATTTTTAAACTTTTTGTAATCTTCACTTGAACTTTTTAGTTGTTCTGTGTTATCTTCTAGGTCTGATGTTCTTTTTTCTGCTTCCTCCATTCTGGTTCTGAGGCTTTTTCCCGTTCTTTCCTGTTGATTGGTTGAGTGTTTGATTTCCTTTTTTTATTTCTTCTTGTGTTTTCTTTATTATTTCCACGTCCTTTTGGAGCTTCTCAATCTTTTCTTGTAGCTCCTTGTTTCGCTTGTTGGTTTCCATTTTCATTTCAGTATGGGTTCTTTTCAATGTTTCCACTTCCTTCCAGAGTTTCTCATTATCTCCCTCTAGGTCCTTTCTGAGTTTTTCATTCTGTCTTCTTAGTTATATGATTTCTTTGAATATATCTGTGATTGTTAATTTACAATCTGTATCCTGGGCTATCTCTACAGAGATCCCATTGTAGGGGTCCTCAACATGCTCTGTAGAGTTTGGTGTGGGGTTATTCTGGGCTTTTCCCATATTGTTTTTCCGTTGTGCTTTTGGCATGTTGTTTACTTTTTGCCTGTATTCTGGTGTGAATCTCTAGTGCTTCTTCACTGTGTTGGAGGATTGCTTTAATTGGTTCATTCGGGTGCCTTCGTTGTCGTCTCCTTATTTATGGAGTGTTGACTTGCTTAGGTTTCGGGCTTTCAATTTTGGTTATATATTGGAAGGTATAGTTCACTTTTCCCTTTCTGTTCCGCAAGAACTGGGTGGGTAACAGCCCAAATGACACCTTCTGAGCACTGTACATCCTTTGCTCCCAGCCAGTTCTTCTGTGTTGGTTGTAGGACTTATTGGAACCTCCCTCCGGAGTTCCAGTTGGGGGGGTGGTGCTTAGTGCCGGTACTCTGCACCCCAGCTCTCTGGTGTGGCTCTTCACACATCACATCCCAGGGGTCTCTGCTCCTGGCTGGCCCGCCTGCCCACCAGCCTGTACCTGTGCCCAGGATGGCCTTGCTTTTATACAACAGGTGACTTGGTCCTCGTCTCTTGCAGATTTCAGTGCTCTTTCTTTGTTATATGCTTGGAGTCTTGACTATGATATGATATGGAGAGCTTCCTTGTCTCTAGAGCCACCTGGCTAGCAACTAAACAAAAATCTTTTAAAAATGGCATCGGCTACAGATCCAGTGGCATGCTATGATAAAGACACGATTTTTTCTAGCACTTGTATATTATAAGGACTCCAGGATTCCCAGCTGGTTGGAATGCAAATCTTATCAATGATAAACACAGTGTTGTTTTCCAAGGCTCTGAGTTTTTTCTGCCCTTTGTCTCTACCCCTCATCTACCATTCATGGCTTTGTCCTTTGCATTGCCTCCTCTCTCTCTCCCTCCCTCTTTCTCTCCCCTCCTGAGGTGCTGGTCTTTAAATTTTCTAATACAGTGCATATTTTTCTGAGTCTTTTTGTCTTAAACCTTGGTTCCCTCCCTCTGAAGATGCTGGTCATGACTCCACTTGATGCTGAGCTCTACCCACTTGGTACTGAGCCCTAGGGATGAACTCTTTCTTACACTATCCTGATTTCTTAAGATTTCTCCTTTTCCCTTTGCAGCTGATACTATAGTGTCTTTCTTCCTCCACTTATCTCAGAAGATGGCTACTGTCCAACTAGTTCTTCTTTCTCCTGAAGGTGACTCATAGTTATAAGTTAGCTGCTATTCTTCAAAAGACATGAAAGGAAACTATTGTCTCATACAAGCACACTCAGAAAAGGAAAAGAATACTCTATCATCCTATCAAGATGAAAACATCTCAGGTGATCTCCATTTTGAAAAAGAGAGAAGAGATAACCAAAGGGACCCAGAAGCACAGAAACATCACAGACTTGTAGACAGGTCTGAGCACAGGAGTCCTAGATTTGGTGATTTGTAAATGATGTTAAACTCTTTTCCCATCTCCAATTGACTCCCTATTTGAAGGTTGGTTATATGGACAACAGCAATACAGTTCATTTATAGTCTGGCTGCCACTTAGGCTCAGCCAATTCTCGATATAGTAACTAACAACTAACTCCTTGGTGGTAATGTGATTACAATGGACTACTCCATGATATTGAGAACAGTGTTTTGTCTTCAAAGGAACACATGCACTTATGACAGACAAGAATATGCCTTTCTCTCTGCCAACATGTCCTCCAGAGTCAGAACCACTGTTCGTAATCTTGGGAAATTCATTGTCCATTGCCATTGTTCCCACACAATGTTATTTGTGCTCAGAAGACATGTTTCATTGCAGAGAAAGTGGAAATGGCCTCACACACACTGAATTCCTTGATCTCTTCATGTGCCCCACTACCCAGATGTTGGCTTCATATGTGCTGAAATGATGCACTGAAGGCTCGAATGTATAACCATCTAGGAGCCTACATTATATGAAATTGGAGTGTTATTTTATATGATAGGCTTTAAGCCAGCATCTATGTATACTGCTCCCTCTCCCAGTGTAAATATGCAAAAATCTACAGTTCTCCATCTTATTGTTACTCATAATAATACACTGGAAGAACTTTTGCTCCTTCTCACTGTGATCTTAGCTTCTCTGACTTTAGAAGCACTAAAGGAAGAATTATTACTCTAGAAATATATCATGGTTTTGCTGAACTGAAAACAGATAACAGTAAGTGGCTAACATTTCAGATTTCAATTAAGAATACAACCAAATCACTGTCACCTACTAGAATGTAATTATCAATAGGACTCTGTGTGTCATTTGAACGTTTCTTGTAGATGATGGATGAGAGTGAGTATTAAGAGACAAAAGGTGCCTTTGTCAGATATCTTCTGTTTGCTTCTCTAAATCTTCTACTCTCCTTATAGTCTTCTTGGCCTGCTATAACAAAAACATCTTCTCAGGGTTGAACAGCAAGCAGTTATTTCACACATTTCTGGAGGCAGGAAGTCCAAGGTTAACATGCTGGCAAATTCCATGTCAGGTGAGGTCTCTTTTCCCAGTTCATAAATGGTACCTTCTTTGCTGTCTTATGGCAAAAACAGGTCAAGGAAGTTCTTTGGATTCCATAGTTCCATTCTTAAAAGAAGGCCTCATTCTCATGAAGAGAGGCCCAAGTTCCTAATGATCTGAAATTAGGGGTTAATATTTGAAAATATGCTACTTGGGGTGCCTCAGTTGCCACATCTCTGCCAGATTCTGTTCTGGCAGATTAACCTGCTTGGATAAAACCCACCCACTGGTTGCATTTTTCTCTGGCCTATGTCCAGATGTATGTGTTGAGGAGTGAGACAAGGTCACTGTGAAATTCCAGCTAGCTTCAAACTCATTATATAATCCAGGATAGCTCAGTCTTGCCATCCTTGCCTCTAGAGTCTGCATTGCTCTGATTGCAGGCACATGGTACCACATCCAGCTGTTTTCTGTGTTCTCTATGCATTTGGCCAACAGGGAAAAGAAACAAATCCACACAGGGAAGGAAAAGCAAGGTCTTCTCAGGATGGCAACGTCTCTATGGAAAGTTATCTCTTCTTAGAGGTGAGCATCTCTTTCCAGTCTCCTTTCAGTTTCTAACTGCTAATTTTTGAGCGACCTCTTATGTCTTTTCCTGTCCTTTGGTCTTTTTTATACTCCTTGTTACAGGGATGGATGCTGAGCATAAGTTGAAAATAATAGGACTCACTTAAAGTTGGAAACTTTCTAATTTAAAAAAATGGTTTATTAAATTGCTATTTCAAAATATTTATTTCTTTATTCTTTTATGTATATATTTACCTGCTTGTCTTTCTGTAACATGTATGTGCAGGTTGATGACCAAAGAAGCCAGAAAAAGGTGTTGGATCTGCTGAAACTAAAGTTACAGGTAGTTGTGAGCCACCTGATGTGAGTGCTGGGAACTGAATCCAGGTCTTTTGCAAGATTAGTAAGCATTCTTTTTTTATGGGAGCCTGAGCTGTGGCCTGGGGTCACCCAGCCCACCCAAGCCAATGGGGGAGTCAGTAAGCATTCTTAATTGTTAAGCCAACTCTCCAGCCCCTGTTAAAGGACTGTTATTTGATAAAATAATTGAATACATTTTATTTCATTCAAGACTCACTTTATCCATCTTTTTAGTTTCATTACTATGAACCAGTGCTCTAGATGGAATGTTTGTTTCTCACCAACATTCTTATGTTGAAGCCTTAATCCCCAATATAATAGCATTTAGAGTGATATCTTTGGGAAGTAACTAGGTAAAGCCTCAAGACTACATCAATGCAATTTCAAAAGGGGACAGAGAGTACTCTCTTCTCTATCATGTGAAGACACAATGAAGAAAAGCACAAAACAGGAACTCCTCACCAGAGCATGACTATACTAATGTCCTGATCTCAGATATTCAGCCTTCACAACTGTGAGAAAGAAATTTCTGCTATGCAAGCCACCAGGCTTTGCCATTTTTGCCATAGAAACCTGAAGGAAGACAGCTAGAGAACCAGGGGGCCACATATCTGTTAACATTTTCTTTGAGAAGTAATATCTTAGATGTTGACCCAACGCTTCACCTGATAGAAAATGAGATTTTATAGAAACAAACATATCTCTCTTTATATTTGCATCTCGGGTGTTAATTCAGTTCTGTAAAACTGATCACCAACTGCCACCCCAGTCCCTGTCTGTTTATGCACAAAATCACTTAGTGAATGAAAGCTACGTGAGAGAACCTCACAGGAGGAAATTTATTATGTTTTAAGGTCTCTTTGGAAAATGTCAGAAGAGTCAAAGCAACATTTTGCCCCACCATGTCTGAGGCTCCTTGTCAGGACATTCAAGGCAGTGAGCAAGACCATCTGGAAACTGAGAGTCGGCATCATGATAGTCCAGGACAGATCTCCTTGGAAGACATCCAACTTTGTACCTATCAGCCATGCAGCATCAAAAGGGTTGCAGGTGAGTAAGGTAAGAAGCCATAGAAAAAGCCAAAGAGGAAAAAGTGTCTCCCCAGTCAATTATCCTGTCTCATCCATCACAGGACAGAGTTTGCCCCAGAGAAAATATAGTGCAACCGTTCACTCTGAAATTGAAAAGAAGCATTTTTTTCTGAAAATTAAAGCTCCAAAGACCAGCGTGATCCCCACTGGGTGAGAGGACTTCACCTGTGTCCTGCAGAACACCAACCTGCAAAAGACCAGGTGAGGCCTGCCTTCCTGGGGACTTTGGGCACCCCTCTGCCCCATAGAGGCCTGGTATTGGCCGGGACCTTCCAACCTTCTGGTCCCATCATGCAATGTGGGTGGAGTTAGCCGCGCACCACACAGCACAAGACCAGATGGGCGAACATCGGACTTTACCCGTGTCCTGCAGAACACCAACCTGCAAAAGACCAGCCTAGGGAAGCAGTGGTGCAGAGGATCTAGCTGTGAAGCCAACAATGAGGCACCAGAACCCAAAGAAACAAATAAACAAACAAATCCACATACCAAAGACTCAAAAAAAAAAAAAAAACCAACATGGGAAAAGCTCATAATAAATCCACACCGAACTCTACCAACCCTACAGAAGACTCTACAACGAGATCTACCTGGAAGGAAACCAAGACACGGACTAAACATTTGTGGACATATTCAAAGAAATTAGAGAACTAAGGAAAGAGAATGAAAAACTCAAGAAGTACCAAGAGGGTGATAATGACAATCATTGGAAAGAACTAAGGAAAGAGATTGAAAAACTCAAGAAGGACCTACAGGGAGATAATGACAAACGTTGGAAAGAACTAAAGGAAGAAAATGACAAATTCTAGAAGGAAGTGGAAACGCTGAAAAGATCCCAGGCTGAAAGGGAAAAAGAAAATGACCAATGAACCAAGGACCTACAAGATGAGAATGACAGGCTCCAGAAGGAAGTGGAAACACTAAAGAAATCACAGGATGAAATGGGAAAGGAAATTGAACATTTATCCAATCAGCAGGAAAGGATGGGAAAAAGCTTCAGAAGCAGAATGGAAGAAGCAGAAAAAAAAATATCAGACCTGCACAATAACATGTTCCAACTACAATGCTCAAGACCTGCAGGATAACATGTTCCAATTAGAGTGCTCAAGAAAAGATTATGAGGGGGCTGGAGAGATGGCCTAGCGGTTAAGAGTGCCGACCGCTCTTACAGAGGACCCGGGTTCAATCCCCAGCACCCACATGGCGGCTGAGAACCGTCTGAAGCTCCAATTCCAGGAGAACTCCAGTTCCAGGGGAATCCGAGACCCACTTCTGAACTCCGCTGCGTTGCACGACACGGGTGCACAGACTTGCATGCAGACAGTACATTCATGCACATACAGAAATAAATAAAATTAATAAAAAAATTTAAAAAAAATTATGAAAAATTAAAAAAAACCACAAGAGTGGAACAACCAAGAAATGTGGGACACTGTGAAAAAACCAAACCTCCGCATCATAGGGATAGAGGAAGGAGAAGAATCCCAAGACAACACTATTGACCAGATCTTCAACAGGATAATAGAAGAAAATTTCCCCAAACTGAAAAAAGATAAACTGATACAAATACAAATAGAACACCAAACAGACAAGACCAGAAAAGGAATTCCCCATGCCATATAATTGTTAAAACACTAGATGCTCAAAACAAAGACAAAATACTGAAAGCCACAAGAGAAAAGCAACAAATTACATATAATGGGAAACCAATCAGAATCACACCTGACTTCTCAGTGCAAACTGTGAAAGCTAGAAGAATGTGGACAAAAGTATTCCTACTACTAAACAGCTTTAGATGACAACCCACACTACTATACCCAGCAAAAAATTCAATCATAGTTGAAGGAGAAAGAAGAATCTTTCACGACATGAACAAGATGAAAGAATACATGCCTAAGAAACCAACACTTCAGAAAATCCTTGAAGCAATCCAAAGAACAGAGGAAAGAAGCAACTATCCCCTAAGCAATTAAAGAGAGAAAGCAACAAAATCATAACAGAGTAAATATAAACCTAGACCAAGAATGCAAACAAAAAATAAGGTAAAAAGAAGCAACATACATCTCTCAATAATAACCTTAAATATTATTGGTCTAAACTCCCCTATCAGAAGGCATAGACTGGGAGAATAGATTAGGAAAATGAACCCTTCTATATGCTGTCTACAAGAAACCTATCTCACCCTCAAGGACAGATACCACCTTAGAGTGAAAGGATGGAAAAAATATTCCAAGCAAATGGTACCAAGAAACAAGCTGGAATGGCTATTATAATATCAGACAAAATAGATCTCAAAGTAAAATTAATCAGAAGAGACAAAGAGGGCCATTACGTCCTTGTCAAAGGAACAATGAACCATGAAGACTTCACATTCCTAAATGTCTATGCACCAAACTCTGGTGCACTTAACTTTATAAACACAACTCTGCAGGACCTCAAAACACATATTAATCCTAACACGTTAATAGTGGGAGACTTCAACACCCCACTGAGCCCCTTGGATAGATCAACAGGACAAAAAATAAAGAGAAAGATATCAGAACTGAACAGTACAATACACGAAATGGACCTCACAGACATCTACAGAATATTCCACCCAAATACCAGAGAATATACTTTCTACTCAATAGCTCATGGTACAGTCTCCAAAATCGAGCACATACTGGGGCACAAAAGGAGCCTCAATAAATACAAAAGGATAGAAATTATTCCATGCATTCTTTCAGACCACAGTGCAATAAAGCTCAATATGAACCCCAAAATAAGTCCAACTAGCTACAAGAACACATGGAGACTAAACAACACAATCTTGAACAATGAATGGGTCAGGGAAGAAATAAAGAGTAAAATAAAAGTATTCATGAAACTGAACGAAAAAGACAATACAACAGAACAAAACTTGTGGGATACTTTAAAGGCAGTCTTGAGAGGGAAATTTATAACCCTAACTGCCCACATCAAAAAAACAGAAAGGGAACAAATAAATGACCTAAGACTGCAGCTAAAAACACTTGAGAGACAACAACAAATGAACCCTAAACCCAACAGACAGGAAGAAATAACAAAAACCAGAGCAGAAATCAATGAAATAGAAACAAAGAAAACAACACATAAAATCAATGAATCCAAAAGATGGTTCTTTGAAAAAATAAATAAAATAGACAGAACTCTAGCCCAGTTAACGAGAGAGAGAGAGAGAGAGAGAGAGAGAGAGAGAGAGAGAGAGACTCCAAACCAATAGTATTCGTGATGAAAGGGGAAACATCACAACAGACAAAGAAAAGATCCAGACAATCATATGGGAATACTTCAAAAATCTATACTACACTAAATTTGAAAACCTAAGAGAAATGGATGAATATCTGAACTCCTGGGAATGAAAAAAGCTTAACCAAGAAGAGATTGACAGTTCAAACAGACCCATAATATATTTTTTAAATTTTATTTATTTTTATATGTATGAATGTGCTGTCTGCATATAGGTTTGTGCACCCATGTTGTGCAATGCCACGGAGGTCAGAAGAGGGTGTCAGATTCCCCTGGAACTGGAGTTAAAGACGGTTCTCAGCTGACATGTGGGTGCTGGGGATCAAACCTGGGTCCTCTTCAAGAGCAGTTGGTGCTCTTAACCGCTAGGCCATCTCTCCAGCCTCCAGACCCATAATATTTGAGGAAATTGAAGATGTAATTAAAAATCTCCCAACTAAAAAAGCTCTAGCCCAGATGGTTTCATGGCAGAATTCTACAAAACATTTAAAAAGGTCTTAAAAACATTGCTACTCAAACTATTTAGAAGGACACAAACAAAGGGAATTCTTCCAAACTTCTGTGAAGCCAGCATCACTCTAATACCAAAGCCAGGCAATGATGCAAGCAAAAAAGAAAGTTATCGACCCATCTCACTAATTAACATAGATGCAAAAATGCTCAACAAAATACTTGCAAATCACATACAGACACACATCAAAAAGATCATCCATCATGATCAAGTTGGATTCATACCAGAGATGCAGGGATGGTTCAACATACATAAATCAGTAAATATCATAAAACACATAAATGGACTGAAAGACAAAAACCACATGATCATCTCAATTGATGCAGAAAAAGCTTTTGACAAGATCCACCATCCCTTCATGTTTTTTTTTAATTTTTTATTTATTTCTGTATGTGTATCAATGTACTGTCTGCATGCAGGTTTGTGCACCCATGCCGTGCAATGCCGCGGAGGTCAGAAGAGGGTGTCGGATTCCCCTGGAACTGGAGTTCTCCTTGAATTGGAGTTTCAGACTGTTCTCTGCCGCCATATGGGTGCTGGGGATCGAACCCCGGTCCTCTGCAAGAGCGGTCAGCGCTCCCAACCACTAGGCCATCTCTCCAGCCCTATCCCTTCATGTTTAAAGTCCTAGAGGGAATAGGACTGAAAGGAACATTCCTCAACATGATCAAAGCCATATATAACAAACCCACTGCCAACATCATCCTAAATGGAGAAAAATTGGAACCATTTCCCTTAAAGGCAGGAACCTAGCAAGGCTGCCCCCCTATCACCACTCCTCTTCAACATAGTGCACAAAACACTTGCTAGGGCAATAAGACAAGAGAAGGAAATTAAAGGAGTATTAATTGGAAAAGAAGAAGTTAAGCTATCCATTTTTGCAGATGATATGATAGTTTACCTAAAAACTCCACCAGAAAACTTCTAGAAATGATTAAGAGTTTTAGTAAAGGGTCGGGCTACAAAATTAACCTAGAAAAATCAGTAGCCTTTCTTTACACCAACAATAAACAAGTGAAGAAGGAATATAAGAAGACCTTCCCACTCACAATAGAGTCAAAAATAATAAGATACCTGGGAACAAATCTAACCAAAGATACCAAAGACTTCTACAACAAAAATTTTAAACCCCTGAAGAAGGAGATTGAAAATGACATCAAAAGATGGAAAGACCTCCCATGCTCATGGAATGGGAAAATTAATATAGTAAAAATGTCCATCTTGCCCAAACTGATATACAGAGTCAACGCAATCCCAATCAAAATCCTTATGAGCTTCTTCACAGACGGGGGGAAAAAATCATCAAATTCATATGGCAAAACAAAAGACCCAGAATAGGTAAAGCAACCCTGAGTGAAAAATGCAATTCAGGGGGGAGTGCCCTACCAGACTTCAAACTATATTACAGGGCCATAGTCATAAAGACAGCCCGGGGGCTGGAGAGATGGCCTAGCAGTTAAGAGCACCGACTGCTCTTGCAGAGGACCCGGGTTCGATCCCTAGTACCCACATAGCAGCTGAGAAGCGTCTGTAACTCCAATTCTGGGAGAACTCCAGTTCCAGGGGAATCCGATGACCTCTTCTGTCTTCTGAGGCATTGCATGACACAGGTGCACAAACCTACATGCAGACAATATATTCATACATTAAAATAATAAAATAAAATAAAATAAAATAAAATAAAATAAAATAAAATAAAGACAGCCTGGTACCGGCACAAAAACAGACCAGTTGACCAATGGAACAAAATTGAAGATCCAAACTTGAGATCATACAATTTAAGCCACCTCATATTTGACGAATGAGCAAAAAACCCTCAATGGAGGAAGGATAGCATGTTCAGTAAATGGTGCTGGCAAAATTGGATCATCATCTGTAGAAGAACAAAATTAAACCCCTACCTCTCACCTGGTACAACAAACAAACAAACAAACAAAAAACCTCCAAGTGGATCAAAGATCTCAACGTGAAGCCTGAAACCCTGCAGGTGATAAAAGAAAAAATTGGCAACAACCTACAAGACGTAGGTGTAGGAAAAGACTTTCTAAATCAGACAGCAACTGCACAGGAAGTAAGGTCAACAGTCAACAAATGGGACCTCATAAAACTCAAAAGCTTCTGTACAGCGAAAGAAACAATCAAGGAGTTGAAGAGAAAACCCACAGAGTGGGGAAGAAATCTTTACCAGTGACACATCTGACAGAGCATTAGCATCAAGAATATATGAACTACTCAAAAAACAAAGAAGTAAGAAGACAAATGACCTACTCAAAAGATGGAGTAAAGAACTGAACAGAGTCTTCATCAGTGAGGAATTAAAGATGGCTGAGAAACATCTTAAAAAGGGCTCAACATCATTAATAATTAAGGAAATACAAATTAAAACCACTCTCAGATATCATCTCACTCCAGCAGGGCTAGCTAAGATCAAGAAAGCAAAAGTTCAAGGCCAGCCTGGTCTACAGAGTGAGTTCCAGGATAGCTGGGACTACANAAAAAAAAAAAAAAAAAGAAAGATGGCATTATAAGCTTTGCAGGTAAATGGATGGAGCTCAAAGCCATTATGCTGAATGAAGTAACACAGTCCCAGAAAGACAAATAGAGAATAGTTTCTCTTATTTGAGGATGCTAACACCAAATCCCCCAGGTGAAAGGCAAGCTGAGCGACATTATGGTTATATTTCTGTTTATCTGAAAGCAACTATTTTGTTATAATGTGAATCGCTCAATGGGCTCTAGAATCCACCCACCAATTATTTTCAAACTCTGTAATTACTGAATATGGGTGAAGAGTATGAATCCATATTTTAGAGTTATATAAAATTAATGGAGGAAAATGTGAATTCCTAAGTATGAAAAAAGACTGAGAGAAAGATGCAGGACAGTTATGGCAGAATGCATGATCTGGAATGGGATGGGGTGGGGTGGGGGGAAGGGAAAGGGGAATATGCCTGAACTGAACTGAAAAATGATGTATGAAATACACAAAACATTGATTAAAAAATTAAATTTCCATTGTATTGTTTTCTACTTACATTTCTCATTTATTCCTTATATATACATAGTAACAATATTTTAATTGAATTTTTGTGTATTTCTCACAGAACATCCCAATCATATCTATACCCTCTTCCCCCATTGGACCCTCCCACAGCCCCACACACACTGGAATTCATATATTTTGTCATCTGTGTCAAGACCCATTGTATCAGGCTACTGACCCCAAATGTCCCTCAGTGCAACTTCAACCACCAGGGTCTAGGAAGCCCATCTAGAGTCCCTCCCCTTGAGAAGATCAGCTCTTCTTCACCCAGTGGTCATCAGCTGGCAATAATTCCTCAGCTAAGATTGGAGCATACTGCCCCTTTCCACATTTGTGTACTGGGTTTTTGTCTGCTTGAGTTTGCATGGGTCTTGTGCATGTTGACACCATTGTTGTAAGTTCATATGAGCAAGGTCTCAGGGAAAAAATGTGAGCAAAACTTTAGAAAAAGCACAGCAAGCTCATTAAATTGAAAGAATGGTTCAAGAAGCAAGGCTCAGACAATATGCTTGCAGAATCATCATGGGAGAGGTTTGGCTTCACTGGCTTCTCCTCCAGTTCCTACCAGGCTCAGACCGAGGTTCTAAAGATGGAAAAATACTAGGGTAGTTGAACTATCCTCAGTGCCTCCCAGGGCCCCTCAGTCTGCCCAGAAGCGGCTCATGCTCAGTGGAGACCCTGAAGGGCCCCACCCCTAAGGCTCTCTCTTTAGTTTAAGGCTTTCTGTTCATGTTGTGCTGCTAAATCAAAATACCACAAGCTGGGTAATTTGTAAAAAGAGAAATGTATTTCCTTGTGGTTCTGGAGTCTTGATCAAAATCAGGCTGCTGATATCTGGAAGGCAAGATAAAAAAAAAAAAAGGACAAGTATTGCATCCGCAGATAGCAGCAGAGTAAAGGAGAGTGAACCTACCCCCATAACTCCTTTGTATAAAGGCATTAATTTTCTATGAGATCTGGGTGCTCATGACCTAGTCACCTTCCATAAAGCCCTGTCTCTCAACACTGTCACACTGGGAATCAGAGTTCTAGTGCATGAATTCTAGGAGACACATTCAGACTATAGAAAGGAGTAAGGAGGTGTTGAAACCACCATGGTTAGTTTAGTTTATTCCCTCAGAGACTTCCTTCATAAATACTCAACAAACATATACTATAAAGTTTCTTCAAATATTTTCTTCTTTCCACTCCTTGGTTCTTGCTTTGGTCAAATAAGAAGAGTGCTGTTTCTGTTTGATGAACCTTTGTATTGTCTATCTTCCAGGCAAGAAGCTTGTCCTTTCCCAAACTACCAACTACTTTGTCTATATGCACAAGGATTGTAGGAAGAGTAAGCTTGTGCTACTGACCACACATTACCAAGGAGGTCTTCTACCTTCAAGTGTAATCATCTATGAGGTTTATGGCCATAGCACCAGCATTCCATCACAATTTACATGTTCAATATAATAGGAAAAAACTCACCAACAAGGAATTTCCAGCAACTCTACATTGACTCATTTATAGGACTGGCAACTGGGGCTATTAAATATTGAAATTCATACCCCCAATAGTTTTCCAGCTACTGTATGAGATCCATTGATGTTACTATGACAACTTTCAGTATGAAAAGGCTCACCTGCAGGCCAGCTACCCTAGCATGAATCACTGCACTAGGAAACAGCTAGAGTTGGAAATTCAACAGCAGCCCTGGTCAGTTCATGAAAGATAGAGCATGATGCTCTCAGAAGAAAGAGTAAAATTAGAAACAGCCATCTTAAAATCAATCTAGAGACTAGATTTTCACCTAATCAGGTGAAAATATTCCACCAAAAGAATCAAGAGACATTAATGCCCAACTTAAAAAATATAGACTAAAGTTTCACATTTTGTGTTGTAAAAGTCTATCAGTTTAAATAGATGCATGATGTCAGCATAAAGTATCATTAAACCAGCATTAAGATAGTTCCACCACCCGAATATTTTTTGTGCATTTAACCTATTCTCCCTACCCCATCTACCCAATCCATCAGCAGCCATTACGCCCCCATAGTTTTGCCTTTTCTGGAATGGCATACAGTTCCAAAAGCCCTTTCAGGCTGTTTTCTTTCACTTGATAATAATCACTTAAGGTTGCTCAATTTCTTTTTTATGATTTGAATGTTAATTCTTTGTAGGGATGTATTGGGTTGCTTCCAAATTTTGGCAATTATACATAAAGCGGCTATATGTATTCATGAGCAGGTTTTGTGTGGACATCAGTTTTCAATGCATTTGGGTATATTTCAAGAATCATAATTGTTGGATTGTGTGAGAGACAATATTTAACTTTTAAGAAGCCAAGAAACTCTTTACTCCATCTTTTGAGTAGGTCATTTGTCTTCTTCGTTTTTTGACTAGTTTATATATTCTTGACATTAATGCTCTGTCAGATGTGTAAAGAGTGAAGAGAGTCTTCACCAGTGAGGAATTAAAGATGGCTGGTAAAGAGATGAAGAGAGTCTTCACCAGTGAGGAATTAAAGATGGCTGAGAAACATCTTAAAAAGTATTCATAATCATTAATAATTAAGGAAATGCAAATTAAAACCATTCTCAGATATCATCTCACTCCAGTAGGGCTAGCTAAGATCAAGAAAACAAAAGACAACAGATGCTGGAGGGGTTGTGGGGAAAGGGGAACCACTCATCCACTGCGGGTGGGAATGTAAACTTGTACAACCACTATGGAAAGCAGTGTGGAGAACCCTAAAAAGACTCAGAATGAGCTTACCACCTGACCCAATCATACCACTCCTGGGTATANTTTTTGGTGTTTTGAGACAGGGTCTCCGTGTAGCCCCAGCTGACCTGAACTAGCCCTATAGACCAAGCCAGCCTTGAACTCACAGAGATCTGCCTGCCTCTGCCTCCTGAGTGCTGGGATTAAAGGCATGTGCCACCACACCTGGCTTAAAGACGGTTCTTAGCCACCATGTGGGTGCTGGGAATCGAACCCAGGTCCTTTGCAAGAACAGTCAGTGCAGTCAGTGCTCTTAACCGCTGAGCAATCTCTCCAGTCTCCAAAGTCTTATTCTGATCCTGTCACAGCTATGATGGTTAATACTGATTGTCAGTTTGGCAGGATCTAGATTCACCAAACATACAAGCCTCTATGTTTGCCTGTGAGAGATTTTCTGGACAGTATGCTGAACAAAGGTGAACCAGAGTAAAGAATAATCCTCCTCCTCTTCCTCCTCCTCTTCCTCCTCCTCCTCCTCCTCCTCCTCCTCCTCCTCCTATGTCTTACAGAGCCTAAGTTTTCTCCTAACAGTTGCAATGTGTTGAGCTTCAAATTGTTGTCATTGATCCATTTAAAGTTTACTTTTGTGCAAGGTGATAGATAAGTGTATAATCTCTTCCTTCTACATGCAAAGATCCAGTTTTCCAGCACAATTTGTTAAAAACACAGTCTTTCCTCCAGTGTGTGTTCTTGGCACTTTTGTAAAATTTCAGGTGGCTGAAATTATGTGCATTCAGGTTTGGGACTTCTGTTTGAGTGGGACTTCTACCTGTCTATTTTTGTACCAGTGCCTTGCTGTTTTTATGACTATAGCTCTGTAATGTAGTCTGAGGTTTGATATAGTAATTCCACCCAGCATTGCTTTTTGTGAACAGGATTTTTTGGCTATTTGGGGAATGTGATTCAAAATAATTTTAGGATTTTTTTTCAAATTCTGTGAAGAAAATCATAGGGATCTTGACTGGGATTACAGTGAATCTATAAGTTGCTTTTGGTAGGATGGTCATTTTCACAATATTTTTTCTATGAATCCCTGAGCATTGGAGGTCTTTCCATCTCCTTTTGTCTCACTCTTATGGGGTGCTTTTACTGTGTCCTAGAGGTTTTCTTGTGTTGTGTTGTCATTTTCATTCAGTTCCAGAAATACTTCTATTCATTTTTTTTTCTCTAGTCCTTTGTATTGCTTTGAGTATTCTCTGTAGTCCTGGTTTAGTGAAAATGAATTCTTTTAGCCTATCTGTATCATGGAAGTATTTCTGTCTTCTTCAACTATGATAGACCATTTTGCTGGGTAAAATATTCTTGCTTGGCATCTATAATCATTTAGAATTTGAAGTATTGGGTGGAGCTACATGTGTGCCACAGAGCACAAGACCAGAGTGTGCCCCACTGTGCGAGCAGACTTCACCTGTGTCCTGCAGAACGCCACCTTGCAAAGTAACAGGTGAGTACTGCCTTCCTGGGGACTTTGTACACCCCTGTGCCCTGTAGAGGCCTGGTATCGCCCTGGGCACTCCAACCTCCCGCGGCCAGCATGCTATGGGGGCGGAGCTACCTGTGCTCCATAGAGCACAAGACCAGCGTGAGCCCTGCTGGGCAAGCAGCTTTCACCCGTGTCCTGCAGAACACCAACCTGCAAAAGACCAGCCTAGGAAAGTGGTGATGCAGAGGATCTAGCTGTGCAGCCAACGTTGAGGCATCAGAACCCAAAGAAACAAAGAAACAAACGAATCCACATGCCAAAGACACACAAAAAAAAACCCCAACATGGGAAAAGCTCGTAATAAATCCACATGAACTCTACCAACCCTACAGAAGACTCTGACAATGAGATCTCCCTGGAAGGAAACCAAGACACAGACTTTAGAAAAACAATTGCAGACATATTCAAACAAATTAGAGAAATAAGAGAAGAGAATGAAAAACTCAAGAAGTACCAAGAAGGTGATAATGATAATCATTGGAAAGAACTAAGGGGAGAGCTTGAAAAACTCAAGGAGGATCTAGAGGGAGAAAATGACAAACATTGGAAAGAACTGAAAGGAGAAAATGACAAACTCCAGAAGGAAGTAGAAATGCTGAAAAGATTCCAGGCTGAAAAGGAAAAAGAAAGTGACCAACGAACCAAGGACCTACAAGATGAGAATGACAGGCTCCAGAAGGAAGTGGAAACACTAAAGAAATCACAGGAATAAATGAAAAAGGAAATTGAACATTTATCCAATCAACAGGAAAGGATGGGAAAAAGCCTCAGAAGCAGAATGGAAGAAGTAGAGAAAAGAATATCAGACATGCAGGATAACATGGTCCAACTAGAATGCTCAAGTGAAGATTATGAAAAATTTAAAAAAACACAAGAGTGGAACAATCAAGAAATATGGGACACTATGAAAAAACCAAACCTCCACATTATAGGGATAGAGGAAGGAGAAGAATCACAAGACAACATTATTGACCAGATATTCAACAGGATAATAGAAGAAAATTTCCCCAAATGGAAAAAGACAAACCCATACAAATACAAGTAGCACATAGAACACCAAACAGACAAGACCAGAAAAGAAATTCTCCACACCGTATAATTGTTAAAACACTAGATGCTCAAAACAAAGACAAAATACTGAAAGCCACAAAAGAAAAACAACAAGTTACATATAAGGAGAAATCCATCAGAATCACAACTGACTTCTCAGCACAAACTATGAAAGCTAGAAGAATGTGGACCAAAGTATTCCCTGTACTAAACGACTTTAGATGCCAACCCAGACTACTATACCCAGCAAAAATAATAGTTGTCAATAATAGTTGAAGGAGAAAGAAGAATCTTTCACGACATGAACAAGATGAAAGAATACATGTCTAAGAAACCAACACTTCAGAAAATCCTCGAAGCAATCCAAAGAACAGAGGAAAGTAGCAACTATCCCTTAAGCAATTAAAGAGAGAAAGCAACAAAATCATAATAGAGTAAATCTAAACGTAGACCAAGAAAGCAAACCAAAAATAAGGTAAAAAGAAGCAACACACATCTCTCAATAATAACCTTAAATACTAATGGTCTAAACTCCCCAATCGAAAGGCATAGACTGGGAGAATGGATTAGGAAAGTGAACTCTTTTATATGCTGTCTACAAGAAACCCATCTCATCCTCAAGGACAGACACCACCTTAGAGTTAAAGGATGGAAAAAAAGTATTCCAAGCAAGTGGTACCAAGAAACAAGCTGGAGTGGCTATTCTAATATCAGACAAAATAGATCTCAAAGTTAAATTAATCAGAGGAGACAAAGAGGGCCATTACATCCTTGTCAAAAGAACAATGAACCATGAAGACTTCACAATCCTAAAACACTTTATAAACACAACTCTGAAGGACCTCAAGATACAGATCAATCCTAACACACTAATAGTGGGAGACTTCAACACCCCACTAAGCCCCTTGGATAGATCAACAGGACAAAAAATAAACAGAGAGACATCAGAATTGAACCATACAATACAACAAATGGACATCACAGACATCTACAGAGTATTCCATCCAAATACCAGAGAATATGCTTTCTACTCAGCACCCCAGGGAACATTCTGCAAAATCGACCACATACTGGGGCACAAAAGGAACCTCAATAAATACAAAAGGATGGAAATTATTCCATGCATTCTATCAGACCACAGTGCAATAAAGCTCAATATGAACCCCAGAATAAGTCCAACTAGCTACAAGAACACATGGAGACTAAACAACACATTTCTGAACAATGAATGGGTCAGGGAAGAAATAAAGAGTGAAATAAAAGTATTCATGGAACTGAACGAAAAAGACAATACAATACAACAAAACCTGTGGGATACTTTAAAGGCAGTCTTGAGAGGGAAATTTATAGCCCTAAGTGCCCACATCAAAAAACCAGAAAGGGAACAAATAAACGACCTGACACTGCAGCTAAAATCACTTGAGAGACAACAACAAATGAACCCTAAACCCACAGGCAGGAAGAAATAACAAAAATTAGAGCAGAAATCAATGAAATAGAAACAAAGAAAACAATACATAAAATCAACGAATCCAAAAGCTGGTTCTTTGAAAAAATAAACAAAATAGACAGACCTCTATCCCAGTTAACCAAAAAAGAAAGAGCAACTCCAAATCAATAGTATTAGCAATGAAAGGGGCAACATAACAACAGACAAAGAAAAAATCCAGACAACCATACAAGAATACTTCAAAAATCTATGCTCCACTAAATTTGAAAACCTAAAGAAATGGATTAATATCTGAAATCCTGGGAACCAACAAAGCTTAACCAAGAAGAGATTGACAGTTTAAATAGACCCATAATATTAGAAGAAACTGAAGATATAGTTAAAAACCTCCCAACAAAAAAAGCCCTGATCCAGAAGGTTTCATGTGAGAATTCTATAAAACATTTAAAGAGGTCTTACAACCACTGCTACTCAAACTGTTTAGAAGGATACAAACAGAGGGAATTCTCCCAAACTTCTATGAAGCCAGCATCACTCTAATACCAAAGCCAGGAAAAGATGCAAACAAAAAAGAAAGCTATAGACCCATCTCACCAATGAATATAGATGCAAAAATTCTCAACAAAATACTTGAAAATCGCATACAGACCCACATCAAAAAGATCATCCATCATGATCAAGTTGGATTCATACCAGAGATGCAGGGATGGTTCAACATACATAAATCAATAAATATCATAAAACACGTAAATGGACTGAAAGACNGATCATCCATCATGATCAAGTTGGATTCATACCAGAGAAGCAGGGATGGTTCAACAAAGGAAAATCAATAAATATCAAAAAAACACATAAATGGACTAAAAGACAAAAACCACACGATCATCTCAATTGATGCAGAAAAAGCCTTTGACAAGATCCACCATCCCTTCATGTTTAAAGTCCTAGAGGGAATAGGACTGAAAGGAACATTCCTCAACATGATCAAAGCAAACCTACTGCCAACATCATCCTAAACGGACAAAAATTGGAACCATTTCCCTTAAAGGTGGGAACCCAGCAAGGCTGCCCCCATCACCACTCCTCTTCAACGTAGTGCTCGAAACACTTGCTAGGGCAATAAGACAAGAGAAGGAAATTAAAGGAGTATTAACTGAAAAAGAAGAAGTTAAGCTATCCCTCTTTGGAGATGATATGATAGTTTACCTAAGGGATGCTAAAAACTCCACCAGAAAACTTCTAGAAATGATTAAGAGTTTTAGTAAAGTGTCGAGCTACAAAAATCAACCTAGAAAAATCAGTAGCCTTTCTTCACACCAACAATAAACATGTGGAAAAGGAATACAAAGAGAATTTCCCACTCACAATAGCCTCAAAAATAATAAAATACCTGGGAACAAACCTAACCAAAAATATACCAAAGATCTCTACAACAAAAATTTTAAACCCCTGAAGAAGGAAATTGAAATTGACATCAAAAGATGGAAGGACCTTCCATGCTCATGGACTGGGAAAATTAATATAGTAAAAATGTCCATTTTACCCAAACTTATATACAGATTCAACGCATTCCCAATCAAAATCCCTATGAGCTTCCTCACAGACTTGAAAAAAAAATCATTAAATTCATATGGAAAAACAAAAGATCCCGAATAGCTAAAGCAACCCTGAGTGAAAAATGCAATACAGGGGGGATTGCCCTACCAGACTTCAAACTATATTACAAAGCCACAGTCATAAAGACAGCCTGGTACTGGCACAAAAACAGACCAGTTGACCAATGGAACAAAATTGAAGATCCAAATTTGAGCTCATACAATTTCAGCCATCTCATATTTGACAAAGGGGCAAAAATCCCTCAGTGAAGGAAGGATAGCATCTTCAGCAAATGGTGCTGGCAAACTTGGATCACCATCTGTAGAAGAACAAAATTAAACCTGTACCTCTCACCATGTACAAAAATCAACTCCAAGTGGATCAAAGATCTCAACGTGAAGTCCGAAACCCTGAAGGTGATAAAAGAAAAAGTTGGCAACAACCTACAAGACATAGGTGTAGGAGGAGACTTTCTAAACCAGACAGCAGCCACACAGGAAGTAAGGTCAACAGTTGATAAGTGGGACCTCATCAAACTCAAAACCTTCTGAACCGCAGAAGAAACAATCAAGAAGTGAAGAGAAAACCCACAGAGCCGGAAGAAATCTTTACCAGTGACGCATCTGACAGAGCATTAACGTCAAGAATATATAAACTACTCAAAAAACAAAGAAGTAAGCAGACAAATGACCTACTCAAAAGATGGAGTAAAGAGCTGAACAGAGTCTTCACCAGTGAGGAATTAAATATGGCTGAGAAACATCTTAAAAAGTGGTCATCATCATTAGTAATTAAGGAAATGCAAATTAAAACCATCTCAGATATCATCTCACTCAGGTACGGCTAGCTAAGATCAAGAAAACAAAAGACAACAGATGCTGGAGGGGTTGTGGGGAAAGGGAAACACTCATTCACTGCTGGTGGGAATGTAAACTTGTACAACCACTGTGGAAGGCAGTGTGTTGAACACTTATAAGACTCGGAATGAGCTTACCACCTGACCCAGTCATACCACTTCTGGGTATATATCCCAAAGACTCATCCTACTGCAAAGATATATGCACATCCATGTTTATTGCAGCTCTCTTCACAATAGCGAAGAGCTGGAACCAACCCATATGCCCCTCAACAGACGAGTGGATGACAAAAATGTGGTACATCTACACAATGGAGTACTATTCAGCGGTAAAGAAGGATGGCATTATGAACTTTACAGGTAAATGGATGGAGCTTGAAGCCATTATGCTGAGTGAGGTGACACAGTCTCAGAAAGACAAACGGAGAATGGTTTTCCTCATTTGTGGATGCTAACACAAGCTGAAGGACAGTATGGTTATATTTTTGTTTATCTGAAAGCAACTATGTTGTTATAATGTGTATGTCTCAATGGGCTCTACAATCCGCCCACCAATTATTTTCAGACTCTGTAATTACTGTATATGGGTGGAGAGTAAGTATCAATATTTTAGAATAATACGAAATTAACGGAGGAAAATGTGGATTCCTAAGCATAAAAAACAGACTGAAAGAAAGATGCAGGACAGTTATGACAGAATGCATGATCTGGGATGGGATGGGGTGGGGTGGGCGGAAGGGATAGGGGAATATGCCTGAAGAGAAATGAAAAATGATGTATAAAATACATAATACATCAATAAAAATGTAAAAAAAATTTAAAATGGCTATTACTATTGATAGTAGTGAAACTCAGGGGAGGACTAAGAAATACTTTAAAAAATTATATTCCAAGAAACATTTTGAACTTAGTGAACCCACAAAGCTTTAAGATGAGTAAAGAAGAAATTAGTACTTAACCCTACATGAAATGGTCTGAATTCTGTAATCAAAAGTAGGCAGAGTGTGGTGGCACACGCCTTTAATTCTAGCACTTGGGAGGCAGAGGCAGGCGGATGTTTGTGAGTTCAAGGCCAGCCTGGTCTACAGAGTGAGTTCCAGGACAGCTGGGGCTACAGGGAGACCCTGTCTCAAAAAGACCAAAAAAAAGTATGCAGACAGGATGAAGGGCTTCAAAATGAGATTCAACTATTACCTGTATTAAGGAAACTTCCTTATCAAGGATGGAAAAAATGTGAGAGTGACGATATGGAATATTACATTCTCAGGTAAAGAGAATCTAAGGACAACTAGGGACAGATACAGTTAGATCTGAAAACCTGACTCCAAGATGGAATGTGTAAAAAGAAATCAAGCAGGCTACTGCATGCTAATAATAGGGCCTGGGAGATGGCTCAGCAGTTAAGAGCATTGACTGCTCTTGCAGAGGACCCGGGTTCAGTTCCCAACACCCACATGGTGGCTAATAACGATCCACAACTCCAGTTCCAGAGTATCAGTCACCCTCTTCTGACCTCCACAGGCATTTTACAATGCAGGTGCAAATTCAGCAATCCATTCATACACATAAAATGAAAATAATAAATAAAACATCTTTTTACATGATGGCACAATAGTAAATACACATACAGCAAGTGTTGGTGCATCCAATTTCAGCTTTAGTTCAGATACAAAAAGAGTGATTGACCTTGATACCAGTTGATAGATCTATCTGTTGATAGATCCTCCAGTCAAGAAAATAAACAAGCTCCAGAATAAAACTACACCATCTAATGCACATCTACAGAATATTTCACCCAAAAGCTGTCGAATGCACATTATTTCAGCAACCCATTGAACTTCCTGCAATAAATATTTTATGTTACAAGCAAATAATTAGAAATATAAAGAATAGTGTATGTTGTCAGTAATGGTAAGAAATTAGAAATGAAAAAAATCACAAAGAAGAAATTAAAAATGAATAGCAAAGGAAACAATTATTGGCATAAATGGGAATACAGGCTTGCTATACCAGCACTTAGGAGACTGAGATAGTAGGATTGTAGCTGCAAATTCAAAGCCAGCCTGCCTTCCAGAATGAGATGATACCTCAAACACAAAGTAAAACAAAACAGAAGAATGAAAAACACTCTATAGTCATGGATCCAGAAGTGGGAAAAAAAAACGGGAGGAGTTAAATATTAAAGATTTCACCTTAGGATTTTTAATTTCAATATTTACATGTAAGAGTGTATTGTGTGCATGTAAGAGTGTAAGTGTACTCGTTGTCATGCAGCACCCGTGGACGCAAGAAGATGGGATCAGATCCCCTAGAACTGCAGTTACCAATGGTTGTGAGCCATCATGTGGGTGCTGGAAAGCAAACCTGGGTCCTCTACAAGAGCAGTCAGAGCTCTTAACCACTGAGTCATCTCTCCAGCCCCCTCTCTTTAGATTCTAAAAGTGAATGTGTGTTTGTGTGTATTTATTTATTTATTTGTAGAAAAATAAACCTAATAGAATTTTCCCCATCTGGGACAGACAATCTGAATGTCTGTATTTGTTAACATTTCTTAAAGTAAGAGTTAAGGTTTGCGGCTGGAGATATGGCTCAGTGGTTAATACCACTGACTGCTCTTGCAGACGACCTGGGTTTGATTTCCAGCACCCATATGGCAGCAAAGAACCGTCTTTAACTCCAGTTCCAGGGGAATCCAACACCCTCTTCTGATCTCTGCAGCATTGCAGGACAGGGGTGCACCAACCTACATGCAGACAATACACTCATACACATAAAATAATAAATTTAAAAATAAGTTAAGTTTTTTTTTAATCCACAAAGCTTCTGCTAAGGAGTCCTCTACATATTCTGGAGAAACAATATGTCACTTGCAATTGTGTTTCAAGAGAAAGAAATGGACCAGTTCCTAAGTCATTTTATGAGGCCAATACAAGTTGTTATCAAGCTATAAGAAGTACCCTAGAAAAAACGAAACTATTGGGCACATAGGAGTACCCAAATCCATAGTTGTAAAGTTGAATTGAGCCAGTCATTTAGGGAAGCATTTCCTGTGGGCCAAGTCCATGGGATCTAGAAGGAATCTTCCACACTTGGCTTAAGGTGATTATCCTCACCTGTCTCCGTCTCACCAACTCTCAGGATAGTGCTTACATGGATATAGTTCCCACACCAAGTCCCTAGCTGAAACCAAGGAAAATCACCTCCCCTAGATAGCTGAGGGTAAACCCCCAACGCTGGTGAGTTCAAAACCTCAAGGAAAAGTCTCACCCCTGGATACATGAGTCATGATGCAACAGGACTCTGTTGTAAGACCCAAGGAAAACCATCACCCATATGTAGCTGAGGCCAGGTTCTAGGCTGGCTGAGTTAAAAAACCCAAAGAACATTGCCACTTTGAAGTAGATGAGTGGCAGCGCAACGTGGCTCATTCAGCAGACTCAAAGAAAACTGTCACCCCTGGGTAGTGAAGTGAGTCCTTAAGGTTTTGAACTTCCCTGGGGCAAAGAAATCACAGTCAGGAAAAACCCTTTATTCTGTGCAGGGACTTACATTGAGATTCACAAGTGACGGAGGATGCACCCAGATGGCCGAACCTGCTGAAGACTTTGAAAGAAGCAGAGCGGTTGTTTGCAGCTGCTAGGGCAACACAGAATTCTAGCCCCTTTAGTATTCTGTGAGCACGCAAGAATATGCTCTCTGGGGGTGGAGAGATGGCTCAGCGGTTAAGGGCACTGACTGCTCTTGCAGAGGACCCGGGTTCAATTCCCAGCACCCACATGGTGGCTAAGAACCGTCTTTAACTCCAGTTGCAGGAGAATCCGACATCGTCTTCTGACATCCGAGGAATTGTACAACACGGGCTACAGGCAGACAGCTGAAGGTAAACAGTCATACACATAAAAATAATAAAAATGATAAAAGAATATGCTCCCACAGCACTCAGGTGATGATTATTGGCTAAGCAGAAGCCCCTGAGACAATTGATGTGGAGCTTCTGCTGAGTGAAGCCCACTCTAACCTAGAAGAGAGGGAAGAATTGTAGGAATAGCATTCTCTAGTGCTGAGCAAACCCCTCAATTCTTCCACAGAGCCGACAGAAATCGCCTGTGGGTTAAGGATCCCACCATAAACTAAGAACACTCAAACTGGAGATGCCTTCCATGCTAAATTAAAACTGAGGGGGAAAGTGCATTCTTCCTCAGCATTGAAATCCTGACCTGTAGGTGGTTTGGGAGCGCCTTCCAAATAGTGGCAGTTGTGTGAATGCGGTTGTGTGGAACTTTCTAGTAACCTCTCCTGTTGGTACTACCCACTGGAAAATGCTCTGATAACATGTCTGGAACTGAATGAAACACTAGGGTACCAGTCTCACCAGAAGGACTCATGTACATTACTGCCCAAGTGTACTGGAAAGGAAGAAACTGGCCAGGTACTGCTGCTGGACCATTGTGCTCTTTCCCAATTGCGCCCTAGAGGTTCCGTTGGGCACAGAGCCCTGTTACGTACAAGCCTGAACACCAGGGGAATTGGATGCTGCCATCGGAGATAACCAGGAAGCTGGACTTCTCACTGACCTCGAGTCCTCAATAAACAGACTCCAGTGGATGCTGACACAGGAAAGATCATAAAACAAACCAGAACCTTTTACACTGAGCAGGACCAAAAGGTGAATTTGGAGCTTATGAGCAATACAGCCACGATCATCCTAATGGATGCACAAAAGGTGCCAAACTATTATTCTATAGGTATGTTAGATGTGATTGGCTCCTAATACTACAAAAGTCTTCTATTTCTTTATCATCTGAATAGTTGTTTAGCAAATGGTCTCCAACTATTAGTATACAGTTTTCTATTACTCCCTTCATTCTGTTTTTTTCTTTCTTTTACACGGAAGCTTTTTTTTTTTCCCCCTTTGGTCTTTTTGAGACAAGGTTTCCCTGTAGCTCTGGCTGTCCTGGATCTCACTCTGTAGACCAGGCTGGCCTTGAACTCACAGAGATCTGCCTGCCTCTGCCTCCCAAGTGCTAGGATTAAAGGCTTGTGCCACCACACCTGGCCATGGGAGCCTTCTTATTTAGTGCATATATTTATAATTTTCACGTCTTGATGGATTGACTCATTTATCAATACGTAAGATCTTTGTATGTTTCCTGTCATGTACCAATTTCTGATTTCAAGTCTACTTTGTCTTAATAGAGTCACCAGCCTCATTTTTTGGCGATAGTTTGCATGGAGTACTTCTTTGTATTTTTCACCTTAAATCTGCCTGTGACTTTGAATCTCTTTATTTCTTTTTTTTACTTTTTTGTATGTGTATTCTTGTATGTGTATGAATGTACTGTCTGCATGTAGGTTGGTGCCCCCATGTCATGCAATGCCATGGAGGTCAGAAGAGGGTGATGGATTCCCCTGGAACTGGAGTTAAAGACGGTTCTCAGCCACCACGTGGGTGCTAGGGATTGAAGCCTGGTCCTCTGCAAGAGCAGGCAGCACTCTCAACTGCTAGGCCATCTCTCCAGCCCCCAGAAACATTTTCTTTAAACAAACAAACAAACAAGGCTGGGCATGGTGGCACACACCTTTAATCCCAGCACTCTGGAGGCAGAGTCAGGCAGATCTCCTTGAGTTCAAGGCCAGCCTGGTCTACAGAGCAATCTTCAGGCCATCTGGGACTAAAGGGAGACCCTGTGTCAAAAAGACAAAAAAAAAAAAAACCCAAAACAAAAAAACATGATCTGGGCTGGGTGTGGTGGTGCATGCCTTTAATCTTTAATCCCAGCACTTGGGAGGCAAAAGCTACTGGATCTCTCTGAGTTTGAGACCACCCAGGTCTACAGATCAAGTTCCAGGGCAGTCAGGGTCATATAGTGAGATCTTGTCTCAGGAAAAGTAAATAAACGAACATTTTTTGGACTGGAGAGCTGACCCAGTGGTTAAAATCACTTGCTGCCCCTGTAGAGAGCCCAGAGTTCAATTTCCAGCACCAGAAACAGGCAGCTCACAAGGTTCTGCTCTCTCCAGCTCCAGGGGATCCAATGTCTTCTTCTGGCCTCCAGAGGCCCTTCACTCATGTGCACATACCCAGAAACAGACACGTATACGCATAATAAAATATTTTTTAGAGAACATGATGTAATGTCATGCTCTGTACAAGAGGCACACTTAAAATTCAAAGCCACAGGTGAGTTTGGTGTCATATAGTAAGTAGTCCATTCCAGGGACACACTCTGCAGCCTCTTACCCTCTACACTTTGGCCAGTTGTGGCCTTCTGTGTACGTCATACTCCGTTGCATGAGGAAGAGAGTTGAGAGATAATGAGAGTAGAGGAACGCTTTAGTATTCTCTCTACCCCCTGTTCCAGTCTGCTCCATGGAACTTAGGTGTGTAGGTTCCATTGTAGACGTGCCACTCAAGGCTAGGCCTCTCACACACACTTATTCTCTGAGTTTGCATGGGTCTTGTTAACATCATTGTGGCAAGTTCATATAAGCAAGTTCCTAGAGGCCTGGAAGAGTCTGTTTCATCATGATCATGTACCAATCCTGGTTCTTACAATGTTTCTGTCACTTTCTTCCACAATGCACAAAAATTCAATAAAAATATACATTAAAAAAAAGAGATTCTAACTTTATCTACTCAGCAGTTCCCTGGAGTTATTGGGGTATACAGACATATGGCTATTATTAAATTTGGAAGTTTGAGTCTATGGGTATTTAAATATTCTTTGCATTTTTTTGAGATTTATGAGTGTATGCATGCATGTATGTCTGAGCACCGAGTGTAAGTCTGGTGCCCACAGAGGCCAGAAAAGAGCTTCAGATCCTTTGAAGCTGGAGATACAGGTGGTTCTGAGTGGCCATGTGGGTACATGGTACTGAAGCCTGATCCTCTGCAAGGGGAGCCAACACTCTTATCCTCTGAGTCATCTCTCCAGCCACTTAATTTTTTTTATTTTATTTATTTATTTTTTATGTGTATGAATGCACTGTCTGCATGTAGGTTTGTGCACTCATGTCGTGCAATGCTGCAGAGGTCAGAAGAGCGTGTCGGATTCCCCTGGAACTGGAGTTCTCCTGGAATTGGAGTTACAGATGGTTCTCACCCGCCATGCGAGTGCTGGGGATCAAACCCTGGTCCACTGCAAGAGCAGTTGGCATTCATAACCTCTTGGCCTTCTCTCCAGCCCCTCTCCAGCCACTTTAAATATTCTTCATAGTCCTTTCTCACCTCATCTTCCAGGGAGCCTACCTAGTGTCATGCTTGATGGTGTCCCTTAGACTAAGGTGAGCAGATGGGTCTCTTAGGCCTTGTTCATCTCTCCAGCCACTTTAAATATTCTTCATACTCCTTTCTCACATCGTCTTCCAGGGAGCCTGTCTAGTGTCATGCTTGACGGTGTCCCTTAGACTAAGGTGAGCAGATGGGTCACTTAGGCCTTGTTCATCTCTCCAGACACTTTAAATATTATTCATAGTCCTTTCTCACCTCATCTTCCAGGGAGCCTGTCTAGTGTCATGCTTGACGGTGTCCCTTAGACTAAGGTGAGCAGATGGGTCTCTTAGGCCCTGATCGTTATTTTTTACAGTGATCATGGGATCTTCTGAGTGCTACATCCTTAGTTCTTATCATTTTCCTTAATCTCATTTTCTTTTTGTCCCTCACACTGGATAATTTCAATCAGCCTACCTTCAATCTCACAGATTCTTTTTCCTAGATGCTAAAATCTGCTATTGAATTCTTTAAGGAAACTTTCCATTTCCATTTTTATAATTCCCAGGTCTGTAGTTTCTATTTGGTTCCCCTTTATTATTTTCAACCATTCATACTCTGTTTATACGTCATCCTTTTGGTTCAGTTTTGTTAGGTATCCACGTGTTCCTTGAGCTCTTTGTTGTCTACGGCAGCTGACTTAAAGCATTGGCGTATTAAACCCAGTTACTATACCATCCTCAAAACCATTGCTACGTCTTGGAAGGGGCTGAGTAAGCTCAAGTTGAAGGACCTTAAAGCTCTCCTCCATAAAGCTCTCCTCCCTAAAGCTCTCTATACCATGCTCCCACGGTTTCTTTCACCATTCTACTTTCATTTTGCCTGCTATAAACCTCTGGCTATATTTGAGAGTTCCAATAAACTTGATTCTGGCAGTTACCCCCTCTTTCCTATAACGGCATTTTGGAGGAACTGATCCTCACACATCCTTCTGCTAACGCCATTCAGTCCTGTGAGTGGTGCTTCAAAGTTCAACTCCTTTTGTTAACATTTATTTACTTATTTATTTACTCATGTGTACATGCACATACCACAGCGTTCATGGGGAGGTCAGAGGATAACTTTCAGGAGTCGATTTTCTCCTTTCACCATGTGGGTCCCAGAGACTGAACTCAGGTAGTCAGGTATGGTGGCCAGCACCTTTACTCACTGAGCCGTCCCACCGGCCCCCTTCTTAATGTCTTTATTGTTTAATGGTGTATACTTTTTTTCTGAAAGGATTCGCCAGAGACAGGCAACTAGACATGTAACATATATTTCATATATGCAAAGTGAAAATCTTTGATCACTCACATTTACAAATAAAAACGTAACAGTACTGTTCCATATAAACTTTTATATAAACATTAAAGAAAATATACATTTTTTTCTTTCAGTGCTTCCAAAGCACAAAATGTCCAAGTCCACCTGAAGA
>VZQC01005802.1:16080-34049 GCA_009823505.1 Rhizomys pruinosus | reverse complement strand
CTCTTAAACACTAGGTCATCTCTCCAGCCCCATCATTTTCATACAATACAGCTTGGTGGTATTTAGGTCCCCTTCTCTATCTACTCATAAAAGTACATTAAATTGGGTGGGGCCAGGGGAGGAGGTATATATATATCTATATCTATATATATATATATAGATATAGATATATATATCTATATATATCTATATCTATATCTATATCTATCTATCTATATATATATATATATAGAGAGAGAGAGAGAGAGAGAGAGAGAGAACACCTGTAGAGTCTGATTTGTGTCCCCAAAGGCCCCTCAGCATGGGTCCATCCACTGGGGCCACCAAGAGTCCCATCGCTGTAAGACACAGTCTCTCCCCATCTTAACGGCCATCAATTGCCAAAATTCCCTTAGGTAAGGATGGGATTTCTTTTCATTTAAAATATTTCATTTACTTATTTTTATTTCATGTATGTGACTGTTTTGCCTACATGTAACGGCATCTGTGTCATGCCATGCCTGTGGACACCAAAGGAGAGCATAGGATTCCCTGGAATTGGTTTTTACAGGCATTTGTGAGCAGCAGTGATGTCTGTCCTGGTAATCAAACTTGGGTCCTCTGGGAGGTGGATTATTAAATAAAAAAAAGAGGATTCCAAGTTGGGGGCGGAGATCTAGGAGAAGTTTGAGGTAGGAGTTTGGGGTGAATATGGTCAAACTACATTGTATGAAACTCTCAAAGTTTCAAATGAAAGAATAGTAAAGGCCAGAAAGAAAAGCCATTAAGAACAGGAATGTGCTGGGTCTGGTGTTGCATGTTTTTAGTCCCAGCACTTGGGAGGCAAACACAGGTGGGTATCTGCAAGATTGAGGCCAGCCTAGGATGGTTTACATAGTAAGCTCCAGGTCAAGGAGATTTTGTCTAAAATATACAAAAAGGAGTACCACAACTGGTTACACACACACATTGTCTGTGAATTGCCCAAGCCTAAGTGGTACAACCTCTGCACCTAAAGTTTATGCAACACAGAACAAGGAGCCAAGAGGACACTAATGAATCTCTTAACTCTCCTTAAGGAAACCCCTTTGAGTAACAGAGGACCGGGAACTCAAAAGGACATACAGGGCCAAAGAATGGAGATTAGGAGTCTGCATACTGGGGATCCATGGACAGTCTCCTACATTCAGCATTACTCACACAAGGCTCAGGGACCATTGTAGAAGAGGGGATGGAAAGACTGTAAGAGGTGATGCATGACCACATGGAAATAGAATCCTATAAGGTCCTGGGACCCCAGTCATATGAAACTACAGCAATTGTGTCAGCATCCAAAGACCCACGGAAACTCAAGGAGACCAAACCCCAGCATGGAGCTGAGGAAATGTACAGCAGAACTGAAATCTTAGCTGAAGAAATGTTGGCAGCTGATTACTGTTGGGTGAGGAGGGTCTGGTCTTCAAAAGTGAGAAACTCTGGATAGGCTGACTAGAGTTCAGTGGATGAACGTGCACCAAGGAACAGCCAGGGACACTAATATGGCACAATAGGCCTTAACACAAGTGACAGAGTATATGAATTCCATTGCAGGGGTGGGGAGTAGGGGGAAGGGTGGGGGACTATGGGAGGGTGCCAGTGGAAAAGGGGGTATAAACGTGATTAAGATTGAGATGTTACATATGTTTTATTTTTTGCCTCCCGAGTGCTAGTATTAACGGCCTGCGCCACAATGCCCGGCTTAAAGATGGTTCTTAGCCACCATATACACGCTGGGAATTGAACCTGAATCCTCTACAAGAGCAGTCGGTGTTCTTAACCACTGAGCAATCTTTCCAGCCCGAGATGTTATGTATGAAATACACCAAAATTCAACTAAAATTTTAAAAGTACAAAAAGGGTGTGGTGTGCTGCAGGCCTTTAATCTCAGCACTTAGGAGGCAGACAGGCAGATTATGAGACCAAGGCCAGTGTGGTCGACATGGTGATTTCCAGGCATGCTCGGGCTATAGGGAGACCCTGTCTGAAAAAGATTTTTCAAAAAGGGAAGGGGTAGGTGGAAAGATGATTAAGTGACTTGAACACTGGCTATTCTCACAAGGGACCTGGGTTCAGTTCCCAACACCCATATGATGGCTAACAATAGTAGTAACGTCAGTTCCAAGGAATCCAACACCCTCTTCTGATCTTCCTAGGCATTGGATACACCTACACACATGAAAGTGAAATATTCAGGGGGCTGGAGAGATGGCCTAGTGGTTAAGAGCACCAACTGCTCTTGCAGAGGACCCGGATTCGATTCTCAGCACCCAAATGGCAGCTGAGAACCATCTTTAACTCCAGTTCCAGGGGAATCCAACACCCTCTTCTGACCTCCTTGGCATCGCATGACATAGGTGCACAAACGTACATGCAGACAGTACATTCATACACATAAAAAATAAATAAAATTTAAAAAAGAAAGTGAAGTACTCATAGTCATAAAAATAATTATTTTTAAAAGTAGAGGAGTGGCTGAGTGTGGTGGCTCACACCTTTAATCGTAGCACTTGGGGGGCAGAGGCAGGTGAATCTCTGTGAGTTCAAGGCCAGCTGGGGCTACCCTGTCTCAAAATGATAAAAAAAAGTAAGAGTGGAAGTCAGAGGAGAGAAAATAGAGAAGAGAAAAAGTATTATGCCTTTGACCTGATTCACGAAGGAGCTGTGGGCACCGAATCAGGTAGCCTTTAGAAGCTAGAAAAGACAAAGAAACAGATTCTAGATCCCTAAGAAGGAGCACTAACTGGCCTGCCTTCATTTCAGCTCAGTGAAAATACATGCAGAATTCTGAATTTCAGAGATTTAAGGTAATCAATCTGTGTTGTTTTAAGCGATGAATTGTTTGATAGTTTGTTACAGCAATGAATAAAATGAAATTCCTATAAATTAACAGCAGAGGAATCTTTAAATTATGTGAAAGACCAATATCACCCCAAAATGTACCCTATAAATCTATTCTGAAGGCCAAGGATATAGCTCAGTTGGTGAAGTGCCTACCTGACTAGCATGCATAAGGCCTGGGTGCAGTCCTTAGCACCACACTGATTGGGTTTGATAGCACATAATCCTAACACTTCAGAGGTGGAGACGGGGGAATCAGGCACTATAACCAGCCTGAACCACATAGTGAGGTTGAGGCCAACATGAGCTACATAAAACTGTCTTGAAACCAACAACAAAACTTCTCAATCATAGAATAAAGGGGCTGTCCCACTGTACTAGTTACAGATCCTCCATCACTACATACTGCATCCAAACTTTCAGACTTCCTTCATCAACTGATGCTTTATATCAGCATTGATTCCTTGTGCCATTGCAGGAGTGATCTGTGCTGAATTTGCCTCAGATTCCAAAGCAGATGGGATTTTTTCATCATCTACAGAAAGATTGCAGTTTTTGGTTTCTCCTAGAAGTATACTATTGCCAGGTTTGTGAATGAGTCCATCTTTCCTGAGACCAGTGTAGTCATCAGACAGAGAATCCAATTGGTTGGCTGTAATGCCATCGTCCCCTGCCACATTCATAAACTCTGCCAGAGCAGATTTTGACAAGAAGCCATCAGCTGGGCTTTGCCCATTATCTATCTTATCTTCGTGGATATCATGAACGACAACAGCATCTGCAAAGCAAATGAAGAAAATGAGCTGTCAAGCAGGTACTGGAGGTCAGTTCCAGAGGTGCACCTCCGTGTTCCTCAGTTTCAAGAATATGATTTCTTTCATAAATGAAAAGGATATAATGAATGGATATCTGACATTGCTCAGAGTGAGCTCAAGAAGACAACACAAGACTGCCTTCTTCTCTCTCGCCACTGTGAATACACAGAGAAACCAAATACTAATAAACACCATGGGTCCTCGGTACTCATGGTTTGATGTCAACTCGTATGTTTCACAAGGTGAAATGAACCAAGTTTCACTGGTGCCCCTGATTGCTCCAAGCCACAGATAAGCCGTTAGTCTTTTCTGAGCTCGAATCCATACAATTTACGTAGACCATATTCTGCCACCTGAATAGATCAAATACTCCAATAAAAGAGACACCTATGAGGGCTGAATATTCTTTTTCACCAGTCAAGCAAAATGCCTATCTGTAGATGATTCTGCTCATGTTTTGTGTCAAAGTACTTTTCACTCTCGTTCTATCATTTACTTGTGTTCCGTGGTGTCAGGTACCAGCCAGGAGTTGATCCTACCCTTATAGAAAACACAGTGTTGGGAGAAGAAATACACAGTGAGCAACAGAACACAGAACTGCTTTTATGTTGGGGAAGTCATAAGTAGGATGAGGGGAGCTGCAGAGGGAGCCTCCAGGGCTGCAGGGTGATAGCAAGGCCTTCTGGGAGGGTGCCAGGCTGTGGTGAGTGCAGAAGATGCAGGGGATAATCTGGGGGGCATGGAATGAGCCAGTGTAGCAGACAGGGGTGAGGAGATCACTGGAACCTGAGGATGATCGGGCCAGGCCATGTGTGGAGCATGGGCAGGAGTCAGGTTGTGTCCTGAGTGCTTAGGAACATACAGGATGTGTTTTCAGTACGGACGTGGCAGGATGTCACTTATCTGATGATACTGTCATCCTCACTGCAGGGTGAAAGAGAAGATGGGTGGGCAGAAGCAGATAAGAATGGAAGCACAAAGGCCATTTATGAATAGTGGCTTGGTGAAAGTTCATGGAAATGTGCACTGAAGAGATGGAGAGAAATTGTAAGATACAGGGATTATATATATTAATGCCAAGCTGCTTGAGCTTACTAAACAGAGGGAAGAAATCACAGAATAGATTAAAAATCATGGTGAATCTTGTGCTTTGTCACCAGAACCAGTGGGTAAATAACTGTGCCAGGAATGTCTAAGGAGAGTAGATTACACCTAATTCTTTCTGAGTTGATTCAGTAGCCTTGAATTGATCATTTGGCATCAATAATATGAGTGTTTCTTATACACCATTACAATCTGAAATTCCTCAGTGCTGCGAATCTCTGAAGCTGCTCTAGCTTCTCTAGTAAAGCAAGAGATAATGCTTTTAAATGCCATGCAGAAGGTTGTTAGCCAAATGGTTCTTGAGAGGGGCAAGGTTGGGCATTTAGTTGAAATACATACATACAACATAATTGTCCATCAGACTCCAAAATAGAGGCACCATGCCCATGATTAAATCAGATTTGAGAGTCTAGGAACAGGTTATATGCTAGAGGCATAAATACTGGCATTTTTCAGACAGAAGAAACCAAGTTTAAAACCCTAAATCTGTATGCGCTCATGTTAGGAGAGAATGGCCTGAGAAGAGGTCCTGGGATTGAGCTGTGGGGACATACACACATGGGATAATAACTGCTTATGGAATGAACAAAAAATGCAATCCCACAATAGTTAGATGTGAGAAAGGGAGAAAAGAGAAAAAGGAATTGGATTGGAATCACTGCTAAAGGAATGGTGGACAGAAGACACTGCTACCCTTGAGAAGTGCTTAAGTGGGGTCATGGAGGCAGACACTTATCGTCCTGGTTGGAGCATGAGCCGTGACAGCACAGGGAACAAGCTGACCCAACCTCTTAGTGAATCTACTCTCTCTACTGTATTAGAAACTTGCAATACCAAACTCTTGAAGTCCCTCCAAAATGGTTGCAGTAGATATGATCCCAATGTCTCCTTTCAGTACCAGTCACTGTGATACTAAGTCATGCATTAATCACTAACTATGTTAATGTTACATGCCAATTACTATGTAATTATGGATCTTTTTTCTTTGTTCATATGGCTTAGATTCTTAATCGGGGTCTCTGCTCCTGGTAAGGCCTGTTATTCCTGCCACAGATGGCTTAATAATGCTTTACTTAACGAACAGAAAATCGAATAAAGAAAGGAATATAAAGGAAAATAAAATTGTATAACGTCTTAGTCCTCTAGGAGCCATAAGGAAATCACAACCACTACTCTATACCTGGATGTACAAGGGTGGGTTTTATGAGGTTTGGACAAGATGGGTACCACGATGCTGGGAGTGGTCCCTTTCCGCCCACATGGTTAGTTACAGTAGGTGGTGTTTGTGGTTTCCTCAACAGCAAGGACATACTCTGCCTTCTCTTAGATGAGATAGGACTGTTGGGTTCTCCAGGACGTTTCACTTTGTTTTGTGGCCCTACCACAAACTCATCTGCTTCATCAATCATCATTCCTTAAAAAATATCAATGAATATATTTCATTAAAGACAAAAGCTCAATTATCCAGAAAAATACAAGCACACTTCATAGGCACACAGCATCAGTCATGCACTGAATCATATACATCAGCCTTAATCATAGGCCAGACAGTTACCATGCCTGTACATCAACTCTGTTCTCAGATAATGAGACTCACTTTTAATCCAGTCTAAGTAGAACAAGGAAGAATCTAACATGCAAGTTCCTGCTTAAGGCAAGTATACTACAACAATGATGAATATAAAGCTTCATGTTAACCAAAAGGAAATAAATCCACTATCACCTCTTAGAAAATTTATGTGTGTGTGTGAGTTTGTGTATGTTGTGTGTGTGGGGGAGAGAGGGTTGGGACAAGGAACCTGCTTATCTGCACCAATTGTATGCACTGCCTGTGGAAGCCAGAAGAGGGCAGTAGATAGCTTGAAACTGGAGTTAAAGGTATATAGTCTGTGCTGGGAATCAAACCCTGGATGGTCTGCAAAAGCAAAAAGTGCTTTTAAGTCCAGCCTTCAGTCACCCTTTGGAAATACTATTAAGCCATTTCCTTATAGGGTTCTAAACTCATCATGAAGAAACGCTCATTATTCCTATACAGAAAGGCAGGTAGGTGTGGAAATGTAATTCCCTCACACACAACCTTAAATATGGATTCCTTGGAACTTCTCAGGGAATGAAGAGGCTGTTTGTTTTTGAGAATAGATGCAAATGGGAATTGTCAATACAGTGCATATCATAACAGCTATTGTTATTACAGATAACCCAAATGTATATACCTTATTATTTGAAAAATAATCATGGTAAAATGACCTTTCCAAGGCCATTTTGCTCTATAAACCATTTAGAAAGGATAAACCATTTCACTGAGCATTTACTACATGCTCAGTGATGTTCTACAATGTACATGTATAACTAACTCAGTATTCTACAGAGCTCTGTCAGTTTGGTGCAATTACCATCCCCAGTGTTACATATGAAGGAATGAAAGCTAAAAGATTTAAAAACTCCCATTTACGGGGCTGGAGAGATGGCTCAGTGGTTGAGAGCTCCGACTGCTCTTCCAGAGGACCTGGGTTCAATTCCCAGCACCCACATGGTGGCTAAGAACCACCTTTAAATCAGGTGTGGTGACGCGCACCTTAAAAAAAAAAAACTTAAAAAAAACCTCCAATTTACTAAGGATTGGCAGGAGTTGGGATATTGTTGAATTGTTTTGTGCTTTAATATCAGTGTTCCTCTACAGAACTGTAGCAATATTCCCATTTTTTTCACAATTAAATGGTCGTCAGTAACACACACACACACACACACACACGCACACACACACGCACGCACTATTTAGACATCTAGAATAATTCAAATAAAGGGACAGCACACCTAGTACTTCATAGTTGAAGGGACACTCTCATTACTGTCTAAATAGAACACTAGGTACCTGAATCATGGAAACAGAAGAAAGAATTGGTGATCTTTATATTGGAAGCATTATTGTGTGGTAGTACGTGTATTGAATGAGGATCCAGGTAGATATACTTCAAACCGTGGCTTTTATCAGCTGTGTCACAGTGTTTTGGCATCTGACCACTCTAAGCCCTGTCTCTTTTCTTATTAAAGGGCAGATATCATTCATCATTTACCACACAGCATAAATTATAATCATTTACAACAATGACATCTATTATTTTATTAATACAACTTGCAATATCAGACTACACTTTCCAACCACAAATTAGTCCTGGTTTCACATTTATCTCAAATTTGAATTCATCTTGCTAAAAACGAAAGAATTATAGCCAAAATATCACAATTCGGGAAGACATAGAAATATTACCTTCTTATCTTGTTTAAATGGATTGCTGAAAGTATGCAGTCTTTTGGGTTGATCTGGATCAATCTCTCGTACTGGAGAAGCCAACATCTTTAGATATTCCTCATAGTTACCCATTTGTGCGACTGGGACGCTATGGGGGGAATCTGTAAAATCACCAGCAGAGAAATTGATGTGGACTGCTGAAGTATCTGGGCCCTTTGAGAGGATATTATCAGAGTCTGGCTTAGCAATGTGCAACTTATCATTAGAGTAAAAAATTCAAATCTAGTATTCCCAAATGTATCATCATCTCTTTTTTATACCAATCAATGGTCTACAGTTATGATACTGCTTACAGAATCATGTCACAAGTACCAAGCAACTCCTTTCAAGTGATTTGTAAGATTGAGCTTATTTCCCTCATATCACCACTTGAAATCAAATATATCTTCTGCATTTAAAAGCGCTTGGGCTTTATGCTGTTCAGGTGTCCTGCCTATCTGTCACTCTCTCTCTCTCTCCTCTCTGCTGTTTTTTTTTTCCCTTGGGGGGCAGGGAGGGATAGGGTCTCACTCTGCTGGCCAAACTGGCCTCAAATATGTGACAGTCCATGTCTCATGCTCTTAAGTGCTAGGATTACAGGTGTGAGCCACCATGCCCTAGTAGTCATGGTTAGTGATTCTTAATCTCCATGGTTTTGATCAAATATATATTCTCCTAGGAAAGCTCCCTTTGCCAAAATATTGTACATACTATCAGAGGGTTGGGTAGGGTTTGTTCAATTAGTCTATGGGTAACTCCACTTAACATTAACAAAACAGAATAAAGGAAAATTGCAAACAGTCACAATTCTCCTGGCAATTACGCAGAGCTCATTACTTTCATGTAGATGCTGGTGAAATTTGCACAACAGGCTTTGTGGTATAGAGTCTGTCTGCATGTTGGGAAATCTGGCAGACCTAGATTCCATCCCTTTCCAGTGGGCTAGATGTGCTTGGGCAAACTACTAAAAGGCTCACTCTTAGTTTCAATGCCCATAAAATGGAGAGAAAAATCACTATCTCCTGAGACTATTTGAGGCTTATAAGAACTATGACACGGAGCCACAGCAACAGTGGCATACAATGCTAATTAGCACACACCTGCCTTTACACTGGAAGGAAAACAGCCTGGGCCTGGGCAGATGTACAGTTCCAGTGAATATGGACATTGTAAATATAAAGAAATTACAAATATAATCAGCTCACTATGCAATAAAGACGTTCATGTAAGTCACACCTGCTACTTTCCAAACATGAAGTATTCTGTGGTTCATTTACCTTCATCTTGTCCAACAATAAACTTTCTGGTTTTTAGTAGATTGGATCTCATTCTGGTCAACTGGTCTAAAAGTCCTCTACGAGGAATATCATAAGCATTTCTATATGTCTGAGGTTTCAAATCCTATTTGAAATGAAATGAGCTCAGTTACTCCAAAGGCTTTTTAATACACAAATATAATACATAACTTCTTAAATGCAGAGAGCGATATTTAACACAACTAACTACAGAAAATTTTTTCCAGGAAAAACTTCTATTTATTGTTCCAAATGTTAATATACCCGTAAGTCATCAAAGTCATCGGGGATATCCTTTTCCAAGTGTATCATTTAAACCTCCAAGAATGATACCTGCAGCCTCCTTGCAAGGATCACTGCCTATAATAACCCACATTTCTTCTCCTGGCAGGCAGGGAGGCAGGGGACTGAGGGATCTGCTGCAGCCTGAGTGGGACCCAGGCTGGGACTCAGAAGAGCAGTGTGGAAGGCCCAGCCAGCTCTGACACTCCCAACTCTTCCAGAAGGAAGTCTGGTGCCAGAGGCCCCCCCTGAACTAGCTCAGACTTTCTCCAAGCTGCTGCAGTGTTGGAGACTCTTCACTCCTGGTCCTACTTGCTTCTACACCTGTCACAGGTATTAGGCCTAGGAGGTACTGCAGCTCCTTTTCTGCCTGTTCACTATCCCCCTCCCAGCAACCGACATATCTTGCACCTTTAATTCCATGTTGGCAGCTGCTCACAGAACAATCTCAAAACTGTTTCATTAATAATTATTAAGTCTAAGACAGGCCATTTTTTTAACTAAAGCAATATGAATAACAAATGTACCAGGCAAAATCAGACAAGCACAAGCTTTTCTGTGTCCCGATTTACCTTGTTTAAGAGCCCTACTTGGAAGCCAGCAAATTCTTTGGTATTCAATTCTGAAAGCCTTGGTGCAGTTTCCCCTATGAGTTCTCTCAACAGTTTTCTAAAATTTTTATTGTGAGCCAGGGGCATGCCACCTCCAGAGGGATTCTTCACTTTGATTCCCATTTCCTGGGGAGGTTTCTTCCCCACTGATGCTAATATTCGTTCTGACTCTAGTTTGGTCTAAAATGAAAGTATACAGTACGTTAGGAAAATATCTACCTCATCATTACCATTCTATTACTTAAGAAAAATACCTTAATAACTCCACAAAATACTTTTCATTTTCAAACCACAGAAAAACAGATAAATGAGCATTTCCCTACACTTCTCTGTTCTCACAGCAAACAAAGAGGGGGCTAGAATGACAAATGACTTTAATGCAAATTTCTTTTCTAGTGTGCAGATTATGGGGAAATCATGGAGAAAACAGAAACTATGGGTAAGAATTTCATTCACAGACATGTAAAAGCACATTTTGTTACTGCAAAATCTCATTTCCATCACATTCATTTTTGATCTAGACATAAGAGTTTCAAACTCTGTACTATACATGTAAATTATTGCTTGAATTCAGGTTACATAGACTGGCATTATATTTGAAAAAAATTGGTTTTTAATACTTGATAGTCTCATGTCTTACAAACCAAAGTTTAATTTAATAAATATTACTAAATTAATATTTTTAATGTATACTCAATAAGTTTCTCATTAATAAACTTTTTTTTAAATCTCCTTAAGAGACATTATATTAATTTAATTTGCTTGAATGCATTTTAGCAGGATATTTGGAATATTTTGTTTTAGGCACATCTGAGATGGTTCAAGGAACACTGATCACATAGATATTAAATTAGAATTTGAGAAATTACAAAGTACAAATAAGCTTTTCTTCTAAATGAGCTAAATGAGAAAATTACATCCATGTTCAATAAAACCAAAATAATTTTTGATTTCTTTTTGTTTGTCCATAAATATTTATTTTCCCTAATTAATTATTTGAATTAAGTATATTCTTCATGAGCTCAAAAAATTCTTAAGTCCTGAAATATAAGATAAAAGCAAATACAGGGTCTGTTTCCTTCAATGACCTTGAAAGCTCATTCAATAAAAGAATACAATGAGTCTCTGAAAGTCTCAGAATTCCCACTAGTTTCAACTGTTCTTCCTCTAGTTCCGTTTTCTTCCTCTGTGGCCATACTCTAACACAGCCTTACAAGCCTAACATAAACATCAAACTAAAGAAAATCATATAGATAAATAATCAAGGCATTTACAACAACAACAAAAATGTATCAGCAGAGAGAATCAGGGTTTAGGGGGACTTGGTATGTCAGAAATCTGGTTTTGGTTTTTTCTTTGCATTTATGATCACGCTAGACTAAGCTTCAGATCACTAGTTAAACTTTTTACCATTCCTAGCAAGGGATGTCAGCATGCCAATTATGGAATCCTTTAGGTCTCTTAGTAAAATCTGACGCTTTGCTTAACGCTCAATTTTCTAAAAGGCCAATCTGCAAACACATCCAACTTGAAACATTGTAGTCAATCCAAATACTATTTCCTACCTAGGAATGTATTTGTTAAAAAGACAGTCAAACTACTACATTCATTTGTCACAAAACACATGAATATAGCAATAGAGCTCTAACTCAATGTTCCCCCAATGTTTCTACCCTACCGGAATGGTCTAGGTAAAGGTGAGAAGTACGATGAGGGGTGAGTGGAAGATGAGGTACTAATGGAGAGGGGCAGGCAAGGTGAATAATGGTGAATGAGGTGGGGTATAAAGGAACAGATGAAGGGCAAGAAGAGAGGAGGTAGAACTCCACTCTCCAGGTCCCTTGAGGTCTATTACCCTCCAGGTTGAAGAACATTGGTCTCATGTCCCCCCTCTCCAGGGAAAAGCAGACAGCTCTTTATCCAAGAGCTAGCATGTGAGAATAAGTCCTTTATGTGTTGCGTGAAAACCAATTTTAGGCAAGGCATTGAAACAGCAGGCCTAGGTGTGCTGACTCACAAAAGGGAGATGCTCTAGTCAAGTGAATTGAGGAGAAACTAATTTGAGGGTAGACAAAATGTGACCCATGAAAGAATAAGAATTCTATTTAGCCTCTGCCACATTTAGGCCACAAAATATCAGCCAGCTTGTGGACGGGACAAACTGACAGGCAGAAGGAGAAATGGCACAGCATCAAATGATACTGACAGACCTTTAACTGCAGTTTAATGATGAAGCCAGAAGCCATAGAGAATCACATAATTAGTAATTCATAAAGTGTAGAGATATATACACATTTAATTTGAAAAATTACAATTACACTAAAGAATAAGGAAATGAACTTCTGAGGGCAAAGGGTTTTGGTTTGTTTGTTTTTACCAATACTACCTGTTGGCTGAGATTTTTAAGGTAAGAGATAACACTGTAACTAAGTCCACAATCTAAGTTACCTGATATCAGATTTGGAGCTCCCATCATCCTTAGTGCTTTCTTTAATTGCTATAAGGAAACAAAATACACAACAGTAAGAATAGAATAAATCTTAAAATACTCAAAAAGTTCAGTTATAAGGGGCAAGGGGACATGACTAATTTCTTAGAAGTCAAGGTGCTGCATATAAAACCAAACATGGAACATTAAAAAGTGGCAATGAAAACAGCAGAGGAGCAGAAAATTAACAAAAAAATCAGAAAAGAGTGGGTAAGAACAGCCGGTAGCAGCCACTTCAAACTGTACATCTCCCATTCCTGCCATGGTAAATATGAGCACAGCCCAGTTGCTCCTCCCAGTAACACCAATGGTCCAATTGAAGATTCTGCCTTTTCACCTCTAGAAACTTGGCTTGAAGTCACCACACTGACCTCTGAAACAGCTTTGGAGCATCCTGATTAGGATTATATTACCAGTTGGGAATCGCTGTACATGTTTTTCTCAAATTAAGAAACATAATAAGGCCAAGTCGTGTTTGACTCTCTTTGGATCCTTCTATTGCCAATGCCCCAGCACCACGTGGTGCTAAGCACACATTTGACAGGCAATAAAGAACTAGAATGTCTCCCAATTTTTTTCCAGAGGGGAAACCCCACATTGAGTGTTTCTAGAGCTCAAAGGAGAAATTGATGTAACATGAGTTGAGACATATTATTCTTGCATTCTAGAATTACATTTTCATAAGACTAGTTTTACTAAGAGAAACAGATCTGTTTTTTAAAAAAATGAACATGGCAGTTAAAAACAAAGAAAATAGAGAAACAATGCTTTTTTGTGCCATCATGACATCTCTAAAACTCTTACACATGTCTTGAGACAACAATAGGGACACAAATGTCTTTAAAGTAAAATGACAGCTATCCTCTTGCAGGGCTTGCTTTTGATTCATTCATTATTCCTTATAACAAGAATCATCACTGACAATATACTTACACACACACACACACACACACACACACACAAATACTATTAAGTTTATGGAGGCAGAATTTTTAGGTAGCTGTCGAAAGCTTGTCGCCACTTCAGATTTGGCTTAAGCTTGTGAACTATAAACAAGTCATCTGTAACACAAAACTAAATAATTGTGTTAGTCCACCCCCAACTTCTGAATCTAAATCAGGCATCTGACATCTAGAAATTTCAGATTTTGTTCACACTAGCTAAACGTGTCATTCAAGTGTACTTGCTTGTCTTTCACTGATGCTGTGTTTACTAACATAATATGAAGGTAGTCTCCAACATACAATAGTTCAACTTACAATTTTTAAATTTTATAATGGTGGGAAAGCAATCCACATTCAGTAGCAAGCAAACTTCAGATTGTAACTGTGATCTTTCCTCAGACTAGTGATGGCAGAACAGAACTTTCTCCTGCTTTTTCCCAATGCTGGCAGCAGCACTGACTGACCAAAGCTACCAGTGGCCCCATGATCAAGACGGGAAACAAGACACACTGTATGGTGCCACACATTGCTGACCTATGGTGAATGATCTGCCACGTAAGGGAAATAGAGGCATTTGGGAGCTTATGTTTATAAATTAACCCACAGTAAGTCAAGGAGCAGCCTATTGTACTTTTCTAGAAATATAAGGAAAATTTCAAGTTATACATTCCTCTTCCATATTGCAAAGCTGCATACAGGTATACATTAAAATACAATGCAATGATTCAGAGTTCCACTTGAAATATGTTCCTGATGGGTATCGTAATAGTAACTCTACTGTATTAATTTTCAACTGGAGGGATCCATAGACCTGGTTGATAGTCATGTTTTTGGTTTAAAAATACAGATGGGGACAGCAAATTGCTTAGCAAGATTGCAAAGCTTCAGCTAAGCCTTATGAAACCGAGTTATTAGCCTCAACTCACATTGGAGAAGGCAAGAGACCCTGATGCCGCCTGACCTGCACACATAGGTCATGGCATATGTATACCCCACAAATGCAAACAAATAATAAATGCAATAACATTAAAACATAATGTAGGTGCTGGAAATGGAACAGTAGGTTAAGACCACAGCTCTCTAGAGGACCTGGGTTCGAGTCCCATTACCACACATGGCAGCTAAGAACTGTCTTTACTCAGTTCCAGGGGAACGACACCCTCTTCTGGCCCTCTGTGGCCAAATTTTTTTGTTTGCAAACGATATGGTTGCACCAACTACATGCAGACAGTACACTTAGACACATAAAAAATAGAACAAAAAATTAAAAAAATAAATGAAAAAATAGGAAAGAAACTGTTGAAACCGGGTGTGCAGCCCACAGCTTTATTCCCAGCACTCGTGAGGCAGAAGCAGTAGGAGCTCTGAGAGTTGAGGCCAGCGTGTTCTAGCGTAGTGAGTTTCTAGACCACCAGAACGCATAGTAGATATGTCCCTCAAAAGGAACATCCAAACCAACCAAACAAAACGACCATTAGGGCATGAAAAGAGATTTACAAGCAGATGAAAATAGAAAGATTTATGGACTGGTCGTTTCTCTTTTTTTTGTTCATTAATATTTTTTTTCTATTACTTTCCTTTATTTTTGTTTCATTTTTTTTAACATTGTAATAATTATGAGTAACAGCATCCTGCATGTAAAATCAATTTGCAAGCAGTTGTGCCCAAACCCACACAGCCCAAGGGTCCCACCATCCAGCTGGGGGGGGGGCTTGTATGTTCAATCAAGTTGATCAAATAAGTGTCCAGACTATATTGATGTAGTTTCACCATTCACCCCAATGACAGCCTTTACATTCTACCATGCCCCCTCTTCCACAGATTGTTCCCTAGGCTTAGAAATGGGGCACAGGTGGACGAGAAGCAAAGCAGTCTACTTCCTCTGGAGCTGTTGTTTTGGACTCTGGTCAATTCTGGCTACTTCCTTCCATGGGCTGACAGTTTGTCCAGGAATAATCTTTCAATCCTACTAATGAAGCATGAGCAATTAGATATATAGGTATTTAAACAGTACTAATTGCTATGGTAGGTTACTTTGGTATAGACACAGATGTTTGGATGGTATGTTAATCCATGAATTACATTTTTTTTCTGTAAAATATGGGAGGAAACCTTCACCCCCTGATACATCTGACAGAGCATTAACATCCAGAATATAAAGACTACTTAAAAAACAAAGGAGCAAGAAAACAAATGACCTACTCAAAAGATGGAGTAAAGAGCTGAACAGAGACTTCACCAATAAGGAAATAAAGATGGCTGAGAAACATCTTAATAAATGTTCCACATCATTAATAATTAAGGAAGTGCAAATTAAATCCACTTTAAGGAATCATCTCACTCCAAATAGACTGAATAAGATCACGAAAACAAAAGACACCAAATGCTGCAGAGGTTGTGGGGAAAGGGGAACACTCATCCACTGCTGGTGGGAATGTAAACTTGTACAACCACTATGGGAAGCAGGGTGGAGAATCCTTAAGACTCAAAATGAGCCCGCCACCTGACCCAGTCATACCCCTCCTGGATATATACCCTCAAGACTCATCCTACCGCAAAGATACATGCACATCATGTTTTTTGCAACTCTCTTCACAATAGCGAACAGCTGGAATCAACCCAAATACCCCTCAACTGATGACTGGATAATAAAAACGTGGTACATCTACACAATGGAGTTCTATGCAGTGGTAAAGAAAAATGACATCATCAACTTTGCAGGTAAATGGATGGAACTCGAAGCCCTTATGCTAAGTGAAGTAACACAGTCCCAGAAAAAAAAAGGCAAATGGTTTCCCTCATTCGTGGATGTTAATACCAAATCCCCAGTTAGTAGGCTAACTGAACAGCTTTATTACTATATTTCTTTGTATCTGAAAGCAACAGTTCTGTTATAATGTGGATCTCTTTTATAATTTTATTTATTTATTTATTTATTTATGAAAGTACTGTCTGCATGTAAGTTTGTGCACCCGTGTTGTGCAATGCCGTGGAGGTCAGAAGACGGTGTCAGATTCTCCTGGAACTGGAGTTCTCCTGGAACTGGAGTTCTCCTGGAACTGGAGTTACAGACCGTTCTCAGCCGCCATGTGGGTGCTGGGGATCGAACCTGGGTCCTCTGCCAGAGCAGTCAGTGCTCTTAACTGCTAGGCCATCTCTCCAGCCCCACAGTGTGCATCTCTTAACAGGCTCTAGAATCGACTTACCACTGATATTCAGACATTGTAGTTACCATACAGGGGTGGAAAATATGTATTCATATTCTAGAGTAATATAGAATTAAAAGGGAAAAATGAAGCCCAAAACATATTTTGGAATTAATATATAGTTTATTCCCAAAGGTCATAATTTTGACACATATGTGCTGTTTAAACAGACAATTTAGAGTAATACAAAGGGGAGGGAACAAAAACATAAGGACTGGGTTAAAGAACTAACTGATGCAGTTAAATTCTGCTGAAAAAAACAAGCCTCTGTAGAAAAATTCCTTGGAAACACTGAGAGAAAGATGGAAGACATGTATGGCAGAATGCATAAACTGGGGAGGGGGAGTGCAGGGAAAGGGGAATGTATCCAAATTGGACAGGAAAATGATGTATTGAATTAAAAAATGTCAATAAATAAAAGAACATGATTTAAAAAAAATAAAGTTACAGGGACCATAAGATGCACCCCCCCAAAAAAAGAAACAATGTCATTGGGATCCTTATTGGAATTTTACATTGAAGCTGTACTAAATTTCAGCTAATATGTCAACTTTGCCAACACTGTTCTGCACATTGACCCACAGACATGAGAAGTCTTTTCATCTTCCAGCATTTTGTTGGACTTGCTTTGTCAATCTATACCTTTCGTGGTAAAGCTCTGTCATTTACATGGCTGCGTTTATTCCTAGATATTTGGGAGGCGAATACAAGTGGGATTGTTTCCCTGATCTCGTTGCCAGTATGTGTGTTATTGGCATGGAGCAAAGCGACTGATTTCTCAATTTGGAATTTCTATGCTGCTAAGTTAACTAAAGCGCTGTTCAGATCAAAGAATTTCTGGTGGGTTTATAAGGTGTTTTAAGAGAGATGGCCGAGCGGTTAAGAGCGCCAACCGCTCTTACAGAGGACCCGGGTTCGATCCCCAACACCCACATGGCGGCTGAGAACCGTCTGAAGCTCCAATTCCAGGAGAACTCCAGTTCCAGGGGAATCCGAGACCCTCTTCTGACCTCCACGGCATTGCACGACACGGGTGCACAGACTTGCATGCAGACGGTACATTCATACACATACAGAAA
>VZQC01005802.1:0-10902 GCA_009823505.1 Rhizomys pruinosus | reverse complement strand
TGTTGTGATGTTTCCCCTTTCGTCACTAATACTATTGATTTGGAGTTGCTCTTTCTTTTTTTGGTTAACTCTGCTAGATGTCTATTTTGTTTATTTTTTCAAAGAACCAGCTTTTGGATTCGTTGATTTTATGTATTGTTTTCTTTGTTTCTATTTTATTGGTTTCTGCTCTGACTTTTGTTATTTCTTCTGGTCTTTTGGGTTTAGGGTTCATTTGTTGTTGTTTCCCAAGTGTTTTTAGCTGCAGTGTCAGGTAGTTTGTTAGTTCCCTTTCTGTTTTTTTGATGCAGGCACTTAGGGCTATAAATTTCCCTCTCAAGACTGCCTTTAAAGTATCCCACAGGTTTTGTTGTGTTGTATTGTCTTTTTTGTTCAGTTTCATGAACACATTTCATTGTTTCTTCCCTGACACATTCATTGTTCAGAATTGTGTTGTTTAGTCTCCATGTGTTCTTGTAGCTAGTTGGACTTATTCTGGGGTTCATATTGAGCTTTATTGCACTGTGGTCTGATAGAATGCATGGAATAATTTCTATCCTTTTGTATTTATTGAGGTTCCTTTTGTGCCTCAGTATGTGGTCGATTTTGGAGAATGTTCCATGAGGTGCTGAGTAGAAAGTATATTCTCTGATATTTGGGTGGAATACTCTGTAGATGTCTGTGAGGTCCATTTGGTGTATTGTATTGTTCAATTCTGATGTCTCTCTGTTTATTTTTGTCCCATTGATCTATCCAAGGGGCTTAGCGGGGTGTTGAAGTCTTCCACTATTAGTGTGTTAGGATTGATCTGTGTCTTGAGGTCCTGCAGAATTGTGTTTATAAAGTTAGGTGCACCAGAGTTTGGTGCATAGACATTTAGGATTGTGAAGTCTTCATGGATCATTGTTCCTTTGATTAGGATGTAATGGCCCTCTTTGTCTCTTCTGATTAATTTAACTTTGAGGTCTATTTTGACTGATATTAGAATAGCCACTCCAGTTTGTTTCTTGTTACCATTTGCTTGGGATACTTTTTTCCATCCTTTCACTCTAAGGTGGTGTCTGTCCTTGAGGGCGAGATTGGTTTCTTGTAGACAACATATAGAAGGGTTCACTTTCATACTCCATTCTCCCAGTCTATGCCTTTAGATTGCAGAGTTTAGACCATTAGTATTTAAGGTTATTATTGAGAGATGTGTGTTGCTTCTTTTTACCTTATTTTTGGTTTGCATTCTTGGTCTAGGTTTATATTTACTCTCTCTCTTTATGAGACAGGGTCTCTGTGTAGCTCCGGCTGTCCTGTAACACACTATGTAGACCAGGCTGGCCTTGAACTCTCAAAGATCCACCTACCTCTGCCTCCCAAGTGCTAGGATTAAAGGCGTGCACCACCACACCCAGCTTTTTTTTGGAGGGGGTGTTCTCTCTTTAATTTCTTAGGGGATAGTTGCTAATTTCCTCTGTTCTTTGGATTGCTTTGAGGATTTTCTGAAATGTTGGTTTCTTAGACATGTATTCTTTTATCATGTTCATGTTGTGAAAGATTCTTCTTTCTCTTTCAACTATGATTGACATTTTTGCTGGGTATAGTAGTCTGGGCTGGCATCTAAAGTCATTTAGTACAGGGAATACTTTGGTCCACATTCTTCTAGCTTTCACAGTTTGTGCTGAGAAGTCAGCTGTAATTCTGATGGGGTTTCTTCTTGTATGTAACTTTTTTTTCTTTTGTGGCTTTCAGTATTTTTTCTTTGTTTTGAGCATTTGGTGCTTTAACAATTATATGGTGTGGGTAATTTCTTTCCTGGTCTTGTCTGTTTGATGTTCTATGTGTTTCTTGTATTTGTACGGGTTTGTCTTTCTTCACTTTGGGGAAATTCTATTATCCTGTTGAAGATCTGGTCAATAATATTGTCTTGGGGTTCTTCTCCTTCCTCTATCCCTGTGATGGGAAAGTTTGGTTTTTTCATAGTGTCCCACATTTCTTGGTTGTTCTGCTTTTGTGTTTTTTCAAATTTTTCATAATCTTTACTTGAGCATTCTAGTTGGTCCATGTTATCCTGCGTTTCTGATATTCTTTTTTCTGCTTCTTCCATTCTGCTTCTGAGGCTTTTTCCCATCCTTTCCTATTGATTGGAAAAATGTTCAATTTCCTTTTTCATTTCCTCCTGTGATTTCTTTAGTGTTTCCACTTCCTTCTTGAGCCTGTAATTCTCATCTTGTAGGTCCTTGGATCGTTGGTCACTTTCTTTTCCCCTTTCAGCCTGGGATCTTTTCAGCATTTGCACTTCCTTCTGGAGTTTGTGGTTTTCTCCTTTCAGTTCTCTCCAATGTTTGTCATTTTCTCCCTCTAGGTCCTTCCTGAGTTTTTCAAGCTCTCCTCTTACTTCTTTCCAATGAATATCATTATCACCCTCTTGGTACTTCTTGAGTTTTTCATTCTCTTCCCTTAGTTCTCTAATTTGTTTGAATATGTCCACAATTTTTTTTTCTAAAATCTGTGTCTTGGTCTCCTTCCAGGGAGATATCATTGTAGGAGTCTTCTGTAGGGTTGATAGAGTTCTGTGTGTATTTATTATGAGCTTTTCCCATTGTTGATTTTTTTGGTGTGTGTCTTTGGCATGTGGAATAAATTTTGTTTCATTTGTTCTTGGGTTTCTGATGCCTCAACGTTGTCTGAACAGCTAGATCCTCTGCACCAACACTTTCCTAGGCTGGTCTTTTGTAGGTTGGTGTTCTGCAGGACACGGCTAAAGTCGACCTGCCCAGCAGGGTGCAAGCTGGTCTTGTGCTCTGTGGCTCACAGGTAGACCCCCCACCCCCTCCACCCCCACTCCCCGCCCCCCACCCCCGTATCATGCTGAGCCCACAAGGGTGAATCTGCTCTACCAGCGGTGCGCATGCTGGTCTTTTGCTCTGAGGCGCACAAGTACCTCCGCCCCTGTAGCACACTGGGCCTGGGAGGTTGGAGTGTCCAGGGCGATACCAGGCCTCTACAGGGCACAGGGCTGCACAGAGTCCCCAGGAAGGCAGCCCTCACCTGTTCATTTGCAAGGTGGCGCTCTGCAGCACACGGGTGAAGTCAGCTTGTCCAGCAGGGTGCACACTGGTCTTGTGCTCTGTGGCACACAGGTAACTCTGCCCCTGTAGCATGCTGGGCCTGGAAGTTGGAGTGTCCCGGGCAATACCAGACCTCTACGGGGCACAGGAGTGCACAGAGTCCCCGGGAAGGCAGCTCTCACCTGTTCGTTCGCAAGGTGGCGCTCTGCAGCACAAAGGTGAATCTGCTTGCCCAGCTGTGCAATGCTGGTCTTGTACTCTGTGGCATGGAGGTAGGTACGCCCCTGTAGCACGCTGGGCCCAGGAAGTTGGAGTGTCCTGGGTGATACCAGACCTCTACAGGACACAGGGGTGCACAGAGTCCCCAGGAAGGCAGCTCTCACCTGTTCACTTGCAAGGTGGTGCTCTGCAGCCCACGGGTGAAGTCGGCTTGCCCAGCAGGGTGCACATTGGTCTTGTGCTCTGTGGCGCACAGGTAGCTCCCTAATATCCATTAAAAAAAAAACTCTAAGTTTTACAAATTTGGGTTTCCTTTCTTTTGGTTATTTCTTCTAATGGTTTGTCAAACTTCCTTGTCTTTTATGGAACCAGCGGTTTATTTCATTCATCTTTGTATTCTTCTTTCAATTCCCCTGGTTTCAGGCTTGTACATACCAGGGTTCTGTGCCCACCAGAACCTCCTGGGCACAATTGGGAAAGAGCACAATGGTCCAGCAGCAGTACCTGGCCAGTTTCTTCCTTTCCAGTACACTTGGGCAGTAATATACACTTAGTCCTTCTGGTGAGACTGGTACCCTAGTGTTTCATTCAATTCCAGACATGTTAGGAGAGCATTTTCCACTGGCTAGTACTAAAAGGAGAGGTTGCTAGAAAGTTCCACACAACCGCATTCATACAACTGCACTACTTGGAGGGGATCCCAAATCACCTACAGGTCAGGATTTCAATGCTGAGGAGGAGTGCATTTTCCCCTCGGCTTTAATTTAGTTTGTAAGGCATCTACACGTTTGGTGTTCTTAGTTGTGGTGGGATCCTATCCCACAGGAGAATTCCGTCAGCTCTGTGGAAGAATTGGGGGGTTTGCTCAGCACTAGAGAATGCTATTCCTGCAATTCTTCCCTCTCTTCTAGGTTAGAGTGGACTTCACACAGCAGAAGCTCCACATCAAGTGTCTCATGGGCTTCTGCTTAGCCAATAATCATCACATGAGTGCCGTGGGAGCATATTCTTTTATTTATTATTTTTATTATTTTTATGTGTATGATTGTTTACCCTCAGCTCTCTGCATGTATGTTGGTGCACCTGTGTTGAACATGCCTCGGACGTCAGAAGTGAATGTCGGATTCCCCCAGAACTGGAGTTAAAGACGGTTCTTAGCCACCATCTGGGTGCTGGGAATCGAACCCAGGTCCTCTGCAATAGCTGTCAGTGCTCTTAACTGCTGAGCCATCTCTCCAGCCCCAAACTTTAACTCTCACTTTAAGAAATGTTACCAAATACAGACATTTGGATTGTATGTTCCAGATGGGGAAATTTTTATTAGGTATTTTTTTCTTTTTGTTTTTGGCTTTTTTGAGACAGGGTCTCCCTGTAGCTCCAGCTGTCCTGGAACTCACTCTGTAGACCAGGCTGGCCTTGAACTCACAAAGATCCACCTGCCTCTGCCTCCTGAGTGCTAGGATTAAAGGCATGTGCCACCACACCTGGCTAGGTTTATTTTTCTACAAATACACACACACACACACACACACACACACACACACACATACACACACACTCACTTTTAGAATCTAAAGAGAGGGAGCTGGAGAGATGACTCAGTGGTTAAGAGCTCCGACTGCTCTTGTAGAGGACCCAGGTTTGCTTTCCAGCACCCACATGATGGCTCACAACCATTGGTAACTGCAGTTCTAGGGGATCTGATCCCATCTTCTTGCGTCCATGGGTGTTGCATGACAACGAGTGCACTTACACTCTTACATGCACACAATACACTCTTACATGCGAAAATTGAAATTAAAAATCCTAAGGTGAAATCTTTAATATTTAACTCCTCCTCCTGTTTTTTTTTTTTTTTTCACACTTCTGGATCCGTGACTATAGAGTGTTTTTCATTCTTCTGTTTTGTTTTACTTTGCGTTTGATGTATCATCTCACTCTGGAAGGCAGGCTGGCCTTGAATTTGGAGCTACAATCCTACTGTCTCAGTGTCCTAAGTGCTGGTATAGCAAGCCTGTATTCCCATTTATGCCAATAATTGTTTCCTTTGCTATTCATTTCTAATTTCTTTTTGTCATTTTTTTCATTTCTAATTTCTTACCATTACTGACAAGATAGACTATTCTTTTATATTTCTAATTATTTGCTTGTAACATAAAATATTTGTTGCAGAAAGTTCCATGGGCTGCTGAAATAATGTGCATTCGACAGCTTTTGGGTGAAATATTCTGTAGATGTGCATTAGGTGGTGTAGTTTTATTCTGGAGCTTGTTTATTTTCTTGACTGGAGGATCCATCAACAGATAGATCTATCAACTGGTATCAAGATCAATCACTCTTTTTGTATCTGAACTAAACCTGAAATTGTGTGCACCAACATTTGCTGTATGTGTATTTACTATTGTGCCATCTTTTAAAAAGATGTTTTAGTTATTATTTTCATTTTATGTGTATGAATGGGTTGCTCAATGTGCACCTGTGTTGTAAAATGCCTGTGGAGGTCAGAAGAGGCTGCCTGATCCTCTGGAAGTGGAGTTATGGATCGTTATTAGTCACCATGTGGATGGTGAGAACTGAACCTGGGTCCTCTGCAAGAGCAGTCAATGCTCTTAACTGTTGAGCCATCTCTCCAGGCCCTATTATTAGCATGCAGTGGCCTGCTTGATTTCTTTTTACACATTCCATCTTGGAGTCAGGTTTTCAGATCTAACTGTATCTGTCCCTAGTTGTCCTTAGATTCTCTTTGCCTGAGAATGTAATATTCCATATCGTCGCTCTCACATTGTGTCCATCCTTGATAAGGAAGTTTCCTTAATACAGGTAATAGTGGAATCTCATTTTGAAGCCCTTTATCCAGTCTGCATACTTTTTATTACAGAATTCAGACCATTTCATGTAGGGTTAAGTACTAATTTCTTCTTTATTCATCTTAATGCTTTGTCGGTTCACTGAGTTCAAAATGTTTCTTGGAATATAATTTTCAAAGTATTTCCTGGTCCTTCTCTGAGTTTCACTACTATCAGTATTAATAGCCATTTAAAAAAAACCTCTATGTTTTACAATTTTGGGTTTCCTTTCTTTTGGTTATTTCTTCTAATGGCTTGTCAATCTTCCTTGTCTTTTATGGAACCAACAGTTTATTTCATTTATCTTTGTACTCCTCTTTTAGTCATTAATCTCTGCTCTGCTTTTATTTCTTTCCTTCTTTAAAGTTTGGCTTATTATATTTTAAGACCCCGAGGAGCATCATTAACCTCATTAGAAATCTCTCTGATTTTTGCTGTGAAGGCACTCAGACCTATAAACCTTTCTCCTTGGAACTGCATTTCCTGCATCCCAAAGTTTATAATTTCCCTTCCATTTGATACTAGGAATTCCTAAAATTCTTTCCCTGGTTTCCTCAGTGACCTACTACACATTCAAATATTTCCTGGAGAAATGGCTCAGTTGTTAAGAGCACTTGCTCCTCCTCTTGCAGAAGACTTGTGTTCAGTTCCCAGCGCCCATGCAGGGCTAGCATTCATTTGAAACTCCAGTCCGAGGGGATTCAGTGCCCTCTTCTGCCCCCAGCACGCACTGTACACATGAGGTGGACTTACATATATGTGAGCAAAATGCCTATAAAATAAAATAATTTAATTATATTGTTCGCAGGCTGGGGAGATGGCCCAGTGGTTAAGAATAGTGGCTACTGTTGCAAAAGACCTGGGTTCAGCTCCCAGAACCCAAGTTGTGGTTAATACCCCGATTCCAGGGCATCTGACACTCTCTTCTAATTTCCATCAGCATTGCGTACACATGGTGTGATACATATATGCAGGCAAATACACTCATAAACATAGCAAAAAGCAAATAAACCAAAAATGTTTAAGTATTTGCTCAGTATCCATTGATTAGTATAATTTCTATAGATTATTTTGTTGTTAATTTCTAAATTTTATCATTATCATTTATTAAGATGCAAATTTTTTTTGGAGACAGGGTCTCCCTTTATTACCAGCTGACTTGAAGCTCACTCTGTAGACCAGGCTGGCCTTGAACTCGCAGAGATCAGCCTGCCTCTACCTCCCGAGTGCTGGGGACAAAGGTGTGTGCCACCATGCCGGGCTAGATTTTGTATCTATTAAGACTTGCTTTATGTCATCAAATGGGATCTCATTTGCAGAAAGTTCCATGGGCTGATGACATAATGTGTATTCTACAGCTGCTGGGTGGAATATTCAGTAGATACCTGTTAAGTGGTGCACTTAGATTCTGTTTGTCTGGGAATGCAATATTCCATATATTTTTTTTTTATTTCTGTATGTGTATGAATGTACTGTCTGCATGCCAAGTCTTTGGTTGCACTCCGGTGTTCGTGCAATGCCGCGGAGTCAGAAAGAGGGTGTCAGATTCCCTGGAATCTGGAGTTCTCCCGGAATTAAGTTTCAGACGGGCGTTCAGCCGGCCAATGTGGGTGCTGGGGGAATGCGATACCCGGGTCCTCGATGCAAGAGCGACGGCGCTCCTAACCTCTAGGGGTCCATTCTCGCACGCCATAAATTCGCGGATATATTTTGTTTTAAAAAAAATAAAATAACTTTATTTGGGATTGGTATGTTTGTTTTCCTGTTTTTTTTTTTTTTTTTTTTGTGACCAGGGTCTGCATTGTAGCCCCAGCTGGGGCTGGAACTTCAACTAGGTAGACAGGCTGGCCTTGAAAACTCCAGACAAGATATCTCACGCATCCTCCTGCCTCCCGAGTTCTGGGATTAAAGGTATGCCCCATCACACGGTGGGTGTTTGGGTATGTTTTTTTTTTTTAATACTTTTATTGGTGTTTGTGTATTTTCAGACATCATTTTTTTTCTTCTTTTCAGTTTTTTGTTTTAAAGGCTTATGTAAGACCATATTTTTTTTCCTTCCCCCCACCATACTCCAGATAATGCATTCTTCCATAAATTGCTGCGTTTTTCTCTCAGACGTCTTTTTATGTTTAGGAGTTCACATTTTCCTCCTTTAATTTTTATATCAGCTCTAAATTGAATACATACCTTTCACCCATATACAGTGATTACGGAGTCTGAAAATAAGTGTTGGTCAGTTCTAGATCCTGTTAAGAGATACACATTATTATAGTCAGAGGTTGCTTTTGCAGATAAACAGAATAATAACAATAACATTTTGTCAGCTTGCCCTTTCAACTGGGGTTTGGTGTTAGCTCCACAAATAAGGGAACCATTCCCAATGTGCTTTTGTTTTTCTGGGACTGTGTTACTTGTAGTATGCATAATGTGCTGTCTGATCGCATCCATGTTTACTGCAAGAGTTCATTGATGTATCGTTCTTTTCTTTTTTAGATTCTATTTCATATTTCTATTCCAGCAGTGTTCTTTTTTCTTTTTAAAAAATAATTTATTTCATATTTTTTAGTTCCAAAGTCTATTGACCCATGTCCACCCTAGCGATTCCCACTTCCAGCCAGAGCTTCATGCGCATGTCTGCCAAACATGTTTTTTCATCTCTTTCTCAGTGCTTTTCAATATTCTCCATGTGGAAGATGACTTTTTGAGCAGAAGTTCACTGTTTTTTTTTTTTTTTTTTTTTTTTTTTTTTTTGTTTGTGTTGGTTTTTTTTGTTGTTGTTGTTGTTGTTGTTGTTGTTGCCAATACGCATCACTCCCAAACATTTGGACAAAAGCTCAAGGGAGCGTGCACAAGAAATATACTTACAACTGGGTAATTGCACTAGAATCCACAGATGTGGGATATTACCATTTCATCATTTCTTGTTTCTGGGACTGTGTTACAAGTGTCACTCGTGCATGAGTGTCTTCTAGCGTCAGACTTTTTTCCTGCAAGTTCATGAGAATGTCACTTTCTTTACTGCTGCAAGAACTCCATTGTGTACATCAGCCATAGATTTTCTATCCACGTCATGCATGTTGAGGGACATGTGGGTTGTTTCCAGGTCTTTGTTATTTTGAAGAGAGCTGAAATTAACATAGCCATGCATGTTTATGTTTTGCCATGGGGTGAGTCTTGAGGTTGACATGACTAGAGTGGTATGGCTGGGTTGGGTGGGTTCATTCCAAAGAGTGCCTCCAGGGTTTTCCCGACACTGCTTTCGCATAGTGGCTACACGAGATTTTGCATTACCACCAGCAGTGATTGAGTGCTCCCCTTTCTCCGCCATGGGAGCTCTTTTCCTCCTCAAGATTGGTTTTTGGGCTTCTTTCGGGGTTCTTTTTGTATTTCCAACGAATTTTAAGGAATTTTTTTTTCCGAAGCCTGTGAAGGAAACTTTTGAGAATTTTTTTTTGTTAATTGAATTTTTATGATGCCTTTGTGGCATTTTCATACATTATTTTCCAATTCTAGTTTAGGCATATTTCCTTCCCTCGCCCCCCCCACCCCATCATCCCAGATCATACATTCTGGCCATAGACTGTCCTGCATATTTCCCTTCAGTTTTTTTTTTGCATTTTTTAGTATAAAAGTGATAATCACTGAGTACAAGCATCCTTCGTGCAAGAAACAATCTGCATTGTTGTGCTCCAAACCCCTACAGCCCACATCCAAGTGGGGGGTGACAGTTTTGTTGTTCAACGTCAATTTGATCAAATGAGTGTTCCCAGACTACATTGCTGTAAGTTTGCACCATTCACCCCAATCGCGAGCCTTTACATTCCATTGACTGCCACGCCCCCGGTCTTCCGCGTTGTTCCCTAGGCTTAGAGAAAGGGGCACAGGGTGGATGAGAAGTTAAACAGTCCACGTCTTCCTCTGGAGCCTGGTTTGACTCTTGGACTCTGGTCCAATATCTGGCTGTTTCCTTTCATGGGCTGACAGTTTGTGTCAGGAATACCTTTCGATCCTAGCTAATGTAAGACAAGCAATTAGATTATGTATTTAAGCAGCACTAAAGATTATGGTAGGTTACTTAAGCATAGACACATGTTTGGATGGATGTTATACCATGAATTACATTTTTCGCCCATCCTGTTAAATATGAGCAGGGTCTTACTGGTGCTTATAACATCTCCTAACCTTTAGAGGATGTGAGCTTGTGGCATCAGCCATGGGTTATTTCTCCAGAGGAGAGAGCCAATAAGCATTAGATTTGGGTATATACAGGGCACAACATGGCTCCGTGCTGCACCAGTATTTTCCGGCAGTGAGGTGATCTGGTGCGGACGGAGGGTCCCCTTGCTTGACTCGGGGGAGACCCAGTATTTGCTGTTATTGGTTAGTGGCCTTTGGTAACCTCTCTGGGGCATTCCAGAGGCCATCTGTTACACTTGCATGTGTGGTCTCAAATCAGTCCTCCCGATGTTAATGTCGAGTTCTTCGGCAGCAGCGGTCTTATTGCTCTCCTCTCTGCAGGTATCCCCAACTTAGAGGCAAGGAGCCCGTACCTTTGTGGGGCCTTGGAATCCCCCTGGCCAGACATCCACCCGGTAGATACAATCCAGTTGCTGGTGATGTCAGAGCTCCTGAATTAATATATCTTTGCCTAAGTGATAGCCAAGGACTTTAGTATTATTTTGGTGTTCTAACAGAGAATAATCCCCTTCACAGTTCCGTATGTCTATTCAATTAAGAGGTAAGAAGTCAGTTTAAGTCCGGTTTATAAAAGAGATCTACCTCTATAATAGTTTGTCTCCAAG
>VZQC01005798.1:638736-669027 GCA_009823505.1 Rhizomys pruinosus | reverse complement strand
TCATTGTCATTCAGTTCCAGGAATGTTTTTATTTCTTTCTTTATTTCTTCCTTGACCCATTCATTATTGAGGAGAGTGTTGTATAGTCTCCATGTGTTCTTGTAGGTTGTAGGGTTTATCCTGGTGTTGAGGTTGAGTTTTATTGCACTGTGGCCTGATAGAATACATGAGATTATTTCAATCTTTTTGTATTTGTTGAGTTTTTTCCTGTGTCCCAGTATATGGTCTATTTTGGAGAATGTTCCGTGAAGTGCTGAGTGGAAAGTGTATTCTCTGGTGTTTGGGTGAAATATTCAATAGATGCCTGTGAGGTCCATTTGGTGTATTGTATCATTTAGTTCAGATGTCTCTCTTTTTATCCTTTGTCCTGTTGATTTGTCTAAAGGACTTAGTGGGGTATTGAAGTCCTCTATTATTAGTGTGCTGGGGTTAATCTGCGCCTTGAGATCCTGAAGAATTGTCTTTATAAAATTTGGTGCACCAGAGTTTGGTGTGTATATATTCATGATTTCGAGATCTTCATCGTCAATTGTTCCTTTAATAAAGATGGAATGACCCTCTTTGTCTCTTTTGATTTCTTTAGCTTTGAAGTCTATTTTGTCTGATATAATAGCAACAACTGCTTTCTTTTTGGTACCGTTTGCTTGGAATATTTTCTTCCATCCCTTCACCTTAAGTAGTTTCCTATGCTTGAAATTGAGATGTGTTTCTTATAGACAGCATATAGAGATAGAGGGAATTTGTTTCCTAATCCATTCTCCCAGTCTATGCCTTTTGATTTGGGTGTTTATCCCATTAATATTTAAGATTATAATTGAAAGATGGATGTTGCTTCCTTTCACCTTATTGTCCATTTGGACTTTTAGCCTCTGATTCTACTCTTTATTTTTTGTCTTTTCGAGACAGGGTCTCCCTTTAACCCCAGCTGTCCTGGAACTCACTCTGTAGACCAGGCTGGCCTTGAACTCACAAAGATCCGCCTGCCTCTGTCTCCCAAGTGCTAGGATTAAAGGCATGTGCCACCATGCCCAGCTCTGATTCTACTCTTACGGTTATGTTTTTATTAGTTTCTTTTCCTAGGTGTTTGAGGATTGTTGCTCCTCTCTTCTGCCCTTTGAATTGCTTCAAGTATTTTATGAAGAGTTGGTTTTCCAGACATTCTATCATCTTGTTTTTGTTATGGAAGATTTTTCTCTCTCATTCAACTATAATTGACATTTTTGCTGGGTAAAGTATTCTGGGTTGGCATCCATAGTCCTTTAACATTGGGAATACTTTGCTCCATGTTCTTCTTGGTTTCATGGTTTGCACAGAGAACTCAGTTGTAATTCTGATGGGTTTCCTTTTCTATGTGACTTGTTTTTCTTTTGTGGCCTTCAGAATTTTGTCTTCATTTTGGGCATCTAGCATTTTAACTATGATGTGGCGTGGGAGTTTCTTTTCTGATCTTGTCTATTTGGAGTCCTATGTGTTTCTTGTATTTGTATGGGTTTGTCTATTTTTAGTTTGGGGAAATTTTCATCTATTATTCTGTTGAAGATCTGATCAATATTGTTCTCTTGGGATTCTTCTCCTTCCTCTATTTCTATGATGCAGAGGTTTGACCTTTTCATAGTTTCCCATATTTCCTTGTTGTTCCAATTTTGTGTGTTTTTAAATTTTTCATATTCTTTATTTGAGCTTTTTAGTTGCACTGTGTTATCTTCCAGAGCTGATATTCTTTGTTCTGCTTCCTCCATTCTACTTCTGATGGTTTTTCCTTTCCTTTCTTCTTGATTGGATGAGTGTTCTATTTCCTTTTTCATTTCATCCTGTGTTTTCTTTAGTATTTCTATTTCATTTTTGAGCTTCTCAATCTCTTGTTGGTGCTCCTTACTTCATTGTTTGGCTTACTTTTTCAGTGTTTCTACTTCCTTTCGGAGTTTTTTTTTTCCTCTCTCTAGTTCTTTCTGGAGTTTGTCAATCTCTTCCTTTAATTCTTTCCGAAGTTTGTCATTGTATCCTTTTAGGTCCTTTTTGAGTTTTTCATTCTCTCTCTTTAGTTCTCTGAATTCTTCATTTTCTTTAATTTCTCTGCATAGGTCTGCAGTTATTCCTCTAAGATCTGTTCCTTGGGTCACCTCTAGGGGGATCCCATTGTAGCTATCTCCTACAGGTTTGGTAGAGCCTGATGAGAAGTTATCCTGTACCTTTCCCATGTTGTTCCTTCGTCGTGTCCCTGGCATATGGGTTTCCCTTTTGTGATTCAAATTGCAAATGTCTTTTCACTATGTTAGCAGCTGGTTTTGCTTGCCTCCTTCGGATGCTTTTTTTTTTCTTTCCTCCTCCTTGTTTATGGAGTATTGACTTTTCTAGGTTTCAGGCTTTCAATTTTGTTTATGTATTGGATATTGGAAGTCTAAGTCACTCTTCCCTTCCTGTTCTGAAGTTTCTCCAAAAAAGTCCACTTGGATACTCTCTCATCAATTCCAGTTGGTGATGGGGAAATATTCTTGACTTAGCCTGCACCCCGGTACTTGTCTGGAGTGACTTCTGGGCTCCTGTGCTTCAGGAGCTCCCCTGCACAATGACACAATGGCACCGAACCAAACCCACTGGCACCAGCTGCAAAGGTGAAGGGTAGTTCTAGGAACTACCTTTTCCAGGAACCCAAGAGTCAATCTACCCTAAAATCTACCTGTCTAGAGTGACTTCCAGGCTCCTCTGCTTCTGGAGCCCGCCCACACAAAGACCATATGTTCTCATTTTCTAGAATGCCTGGTGATGTAAATTACGCAGAACCATACAGAGGTTGCTGCTTCAATTTCTCTCTGGGGTTTATCATCACGAGTCCTTAGAGGGCCCACAGGAAGTGGATTAATTCATATCACAGGAAAGTATTATTTTCATCCTACTGCACAATGGGAGAAAAGAGAATCTTCCAGAGAAAAATCAGAGTCCCTAAAAGGAAAGACATAAAGCAATTACAAAATAAAAAACAAAATCAAGTTTCCCTTTTCCTGTATCCATGCTGTCAACATTATTTTTCCTGAGCCTGTATATACCAATTGTAGAATTGGTGGGTTTCATTTACAAGAAGAGAAAGCAAAGAACAGAGGACATAGAGGAGAGGAGATGATGATGGAAAGGGGGAAGGGAGGAGAGAGGGGAAAGGGAGAGGAGGAGGGGAGGAAAGAATCAAAGTGAAGAAGGAAAGGGAAGGGAAGGGAAAGGAAGGGTAGGAAGATGCGAAGAAAGGGTAGGTGAAAAGGGAAGGGTAAAGAAAAATCAAGGCAAGGTAAAATAAAAGAGTCTTTTAAAAATCATTTTGATATCTTTATCTTTATCATTATTTTATATGTATGATTGATTTCCCTGGATGTGTATAAGTCCATCATGTGTGTTCAACGCCTGTAGAGGCCAGAAGAAGGCATCAGATTCCCTGGAACTGGGATTATAGACAGTTGTTAGTTTCCCTGTGGGTGCTGAGCACTGAGCATGCATCCTTTGCAAAAGCAGCCAGTGCTTTTAACCATTGAGCCATCTCTCCAGCCAACAAATGAGTCCTCTTAAACATATACTTCCATTTCATGTGTCCATTTGAATAATCATAATTAAAAGCAAAATAATTTGCTAAAGACTTGCTTCATCAGGCCAGGCATGGTGCCACAAGCCTTTATTCTCAGTACTCAAGAGGTAAATACAAGAGCAGAGGCTGGTGGACCTCTGTAAGATCAAGTCCAGTCTGATCTACATATTGAGTTCCAAGCCAGCTAAAGCTACTGGGAGACCCTATTTCAAAAAGACTGGGGGGGGGGAGGTTTGCTTCATTCCTTACATTAAAATAAATTGGTTCTAAATTATCAATATTTCACAGGGAAAGAATATTTGAAATGAGTTCATTTAATGCGTATATACTAGTATTTTTAAAGCGTTTGCTCAAAGCATTAACACAGACACCCTTAAGGAACTACTTGATAAATTCCACTTATTGCCATATAACCCATGTATTCTCCATGTGAAATGGAAGATATCCTTTCAACATTTCTTGAAACTTATTTAAATTGATTTAGGTTACTGCTTTGCAATTTCATTAAATAGAGATTATGGAATTTTCCTATGAAAGCAGGATACAGTAAATGAAAGTGTGGATGATATCTGGGAACATTTAAATAGTCATGCAGAAATATGATTGTTAGTGATGGTATAGGAATGGATTGTTTCAGTTGAGACCTTTTCAGATCAGCCTGGGTAACTCAGGAAGGAAAAAAAAAAAACAGCTCAAGCTGTTACTGGAAAATGACACCAATCTGTGAAAGCAAGAAAATATTCACTTATGCGTCTGGAACACTGAGGCCTCTGTGTGCTTGGAAAACAATCACCAAACTGTTTTAAGAAAAACAGAAAGCAACAGCTTAGGAAAATCACTTTCTTCATAACTTTTCTTTCAATATACATTTAAAATATAACCATACCCTGAACTTTGCTAGTTACAAAAATTGCTAACTATTTTTTGCCCTTAATTTTATGGACAAAACATTGGGAATCAGTGAGAGATAGATATTGATGGATTGAATCTCAATTTTTTGGTGTTTGCATTTCAGAATAACAGTATTTCCTGAAGACCTTATTTCAAGGGAAATAAGGAATAAAAATAAGCTAAGCTTTTTCTCCTTTTGTTTTATTTCTAGTCACTGAAATAGATAAAGTAAGATTATTTTTATTGAATATTTGTGAATTTATTCAATATATTTTGATCATGTTTAGATCCCTTCTCTCTCTATCTTCAACCCCTACCATCCTCAGCAATTTCATGTGCTCTGTTTTTTTTCACATTTTACATATTTGTTGAGTTTTTGTGCATTTCACACAATATTTCTTAATTAAACTTTTACCCCTTCTCCTTCCCATGTTTCCACATACCCCCTCCAAATGACCTCTTACGTTCTGTCATATATGTTAAGTCTTATCCAGTCAATCATTGGTATTCAGATGTCCTTCACTGTAAGTTCATTCACTGATGATGTCTAGACAGCCTATCTAGAGGTCTTAAGGAAGATCTACTCTCCCAAATCCAGGCATGATCAGTTTCCAACAGTTCCCAAGGTAGGACCAGCCTGATGCGCATTTCCCTTGCTCCACTCTGAGCCCTAGTCTGATTTAGTCAACACCAGTATCCACAATTGCTACAAGTTCACATGAGCAAGGTTCCAAGGTTCCAGTAGCCTTAAAAACCCTTTTCCCTATGTTCATGGACCAGAACTTGCTCTTAAGATATTTCTGCTCCCCTTTTCTTCAATATTCCCACCTAGGACTGGGTATCTCTCAGACATATATTCTATGTGTGACCAGTTGTAGAACATGATAGTGACCTCCATCTCTTTCAACAAGAAGGTTTTTGATGAGTGGTGTAGAGTGCAATTATCTGTAAATATAAGAATCCATGCTTAGCATATGACAAATAATTCATTTATCTATAGATATGACACTGATAGGGTTTTCTTTAGGATCTATGACCTCTATACCCATGTATATTTCGGTATAAGTACAGTGTCACCAATGAGTTCCCTCCCATTGACAGCGTTTTATGTCCAATTAAATAGCTATTGATTAACCCCCAAATAATGCTGCCATGACTGCACCAAAAGAGGTAGTTTTCTGTGCCAGTTATGGTTATTATACTTTAGAGCTGGATTGTACTGTTGATTGATTTTCTCCCTTAGCACCTTAGACAGCTTCCTCTGAAATTATGAGATTATTTAGGGAAAGCAGCAACACCAAAACAAGAGGCATTATTTAAAAAATCCACTTTCTGGATTTTTCTTTGTACTGGCAACATTTCTACTATGAAAATTCATGATATATCTCTTTCTCATTATTCTTCTCCCCCCACCTAACCTGATTAAAACTCTATTTCTTTGTTTTGCTTTTGTGGATACAGTGTCTCTTTTATCCCCAGCTGGCCTTGAACACCCTGTGACATTGTGTTTTAGATCCTTTTACCCCCATATCCTTGTGCTGAGCTCACACACATGTTCTACCACACTCTATTTATATATTATTCTGGATATAGAAATCAGAGCTCCAAACATGTTAAATAAACTCTGTACCAAGTGAATGGTTTGTTTGGTCCTGGGATATTATCTATGATTTTATTTTAAGCAGGGACTGGTGCTGCATGCCTTTAATCTCAACACTCTGGAGGCCAGAAGAGGTAGACATATGATGTGGGGGCTAGCCTGATCTATAGAGGAGCTCCATCTGGCCTACATAGCAAGTTCCAGGCCAAATGAACTACAGGAAAACCCTACCTCAAAAATATTTATTTTAAATTATGTGTATGTGTGTGCATGTATGTATATTTGTATGTGCATATGAGTTCAGTACCTGTGGAGGCCAGAAGAGGGAATGGAATCCCCTTGATCTGTAATTAGAGGTTGTTGTGAGCTATTTAATATACATGCTGGGAACTAAAGTGTTGAGCCATCACGCGAGCCCTTGGAGTACAATTTTTTTTAAACACTGTTTTTTTTATTTTATTTATTTTTGTATGTGTATGAATGTACTGTCTGCATGTAGGTCTGTGCACCCGTGTTGTGCAATGCCATGGAGGTCAGAAGAGGGTTTCGGATTCCCCTGGAACTGGAGTTCTCCTGGAATTGGAGTTACAGACAGTTCTCAGCCGCCATGTGGGTGCTGGGGATCCAACCCTGGTCCTCTACAAGAGCAGTCAGTGCTCTTAACCGCTAGGACATTTCTCCAGCCCCGGAGTACAATTTTTAAAATGATCTCTTAAATGTTAAAGTAGAGGGAGTGTCACACACACACACACACACACACACACACACACACACCTGTTATCTCTGCACTTGGAAGATGAGATATGAGAACTGAGAATAGTTTGAGGCCTCCATGGGATACATTGTGAGTTGGCTAGATAGCGAGATAGTAAAAAATATAAGAACTACGATAAAATGTTGATTGTAAAACAGTGATTACTACAGGCTTCAGAAAATGCAGTGAAAGAGACACCAAGAAAAGTTGATCAGTGGCCATTAAATTACAGATTGGAGGTCCACAATCCCTGTTTAACTTCACTGTAGATTCACTTCACTTAGCAGTAGAACACTGAAGGTTTCAAAGCTACTAGGAGGGGGCTGGAGATGTGGCCCATTTGGTCAGTGCAGCCCTGTGTTTAATTCCCAGCACCCTATAAGCCAAGCATGGTGGATGCCACTTTTAATACAGCAATAATTATTTGAAGTCAGAAGGATCAGAAGTTTAAGGTCATCCTTGGTTACAAGGTCAGCTTGTGTTACATAAAACCTGATCTCAAAATATGAAAACTAAGAAAGAAATACATCGCTATATATAGATATATGCATCATTTATGTGTATAGATAAGCTAATTAGATAGAAATACTAATTAAATGATTTAATGTGATGGATATGCTGATTTGAACACTTCACAATATATAACTGAATGGAAACACATCTCCCACACATAGACATAATCATCATATATCAATAAATTTTTTATTATCATTTACTGAGTGTGTGCATGATGTAGTGGGTGTGTGCACATGCATGTGTGGTGTGAGTGTCTCTCTGTGTGTGTGTCTGTGTGTGTGATGGGCTAAGGTATATCACTGTGCATATGTAGAGTTCAGAGGAATATTTTGTACAGTGATATGTCTCATTTCTCATTGACTTCAGATGTGGACATTGAAATCAGATCCCCACACCTGTGCAGCAAATGTTTCCCCAATGACCCATCTCTCCAGAATGAATCAAAGATTTCAAATGCAATTGCCTGGGATAGCCTAATCCAACAATTACCATCCAACCTCAATAGTATTGATTTTTTTTAATTTATTTATTGTGGTTTTGTGTATTTCATGCATCATTTTTCATTTCTGTTCAGGCATATTCCCCTACCCTTTTCCCCCATGTACCCCATCAAATCCCAGATCATGCATTCTGCCATAACCGTCCTTCATCTTTCTCTCAGGCTTTTTTTATGCTGAGAAATTCCTCCATTAATTTCATATTACACTAAAATATGGATACATACTCTCCACCCATATACAGTAATTACAGAGTCTGAAAGTAATGGGCGGGTGGATTCTAGAGCCCATTGAGAGATTTGCATTATACCAACATAGTTGCTTTCAGGTGAACAAAGATATAACCATACTGTAGTTCACCTTGCTTTTCATCTGGGGGATTTGGTCTTAGCATCCACAAATGAGGAAAACCATTCTCCGTTTGTCTTTCTGGGACTGTGTTACTTCACTCAGCATAATGGCTTTGAGCTCCATCCATTTACCTGCAAAGTTCATAATGCCATCTTTCTTTACCACTGAATAGTACTCCATTGCGTAGATGTACCACATTTTAGTCATCCACTACTCTGTTAAGGTGCATTTGGGTTGGTTCCAGCTCTTTGCTATTGTGAAGAGTGCTGCAATAAACATGGATTTGCATGTATCATTTCCGTAGGATGAGCCTTTGGGGTATATACCCAGGAGTGGGATGACTGGGTCAGGTGTTAATCTCATTCCGAGTCTTTTAAGTGTTCTCCACACTATTTTCCATAGAGGTTGTACAAGTTTACATTCCCACCAGCAGTGGATGAGTGTTCTCCTTTCCCCACAACCCATCCAGCGTCTGTTGTCTTTTGTTTTCTTGATCTTAGCTAGCCATACTGGAGTGTGATGATATCTGAGAGTGGTTTTAACTAGCATTCCCTTAATTATTAATGATGATGAACACTTTTTAAGATATTTCGCAGCCATCTTTAATTCCTCACTGGTGAAGACTCTGTTCAGCTCTTTACTCCATCTTTTGAGTAGGTCGTTTTTTTTCTTCTTTGTTTTTTGAGTAGTTTATATAATCTTGTTGTTAATGCTCTATCAGATGTGTCTCTGGTAAAGATTTCTTCCCACTCTGTGTGTTTTCTCTTCACCTCCTTGATTGTTTCTTTCGCTGGACAGAAGCTATTGAGTTTTATGAGGTCCCATTTGTCAACTGTTGACCTTATTTCCTGTGCGGCTGCTGTCTGATTTAGAAAGTCTTTTCCTACACCTATGTCTTGTAGGTTGTTGCCCAATTTTTCTTTTATCACCTTCAGGGTTTCAGGCTTCACCTTGAGATCTTTGATCTACTTGGAATTTATTTTTGTACAGGGTGAGAGGTAGGGGTTTAATTTTGTTCTTCTTCAGATGGTGATCCAATTTTGCCAGCACCATTTGCTGATGATGCTATCCCACCTCCATTGAGCGTTTTTTGCTCCTTTGTCAAATATGAGGTGGCTGAAATTGTATGAGCTCAAATTTGGACCTTCAATTTTGTTCCATTGGTAAACTGGTCTGTTTTGTGCCAGTACCAGGCTGTCTTTTTGACCATGGCCCTGTAATATAGTTTGTAGTCTGGTTGGGCAATAACCCCTGTATTGCATTTTTCACTCAGGGATGCTTTAACTATTCGGGGTCTTTCGTTTTTCCATATGAATTTAACAATTGCTTTGTTCCAAGTCTGTGAAGAAGCTCATAGGGATTTTGATTGGGATTGCGTTGAATCTGTATATTACTTTGGGTAAAATGGACATTTTTACTATATTAATTTTCCCAATCCATGAGCATGGAAGGTCATTCCATCTTTTGATGTCATTTTCAATCTCCTTTTTCAGGGGTTTAAAATTTTTGTTGTAGAGATCTTTGGTATCTTTGGTTAGGTTTGTTTCCACATATTTTATTATTTTTGAGGCTATTGTGAGTGGGAAGGTCTTCTTGTATTCCTTCTCCACTTGTTTATTGTTGGTGTAAAGAAAGGCTACTTATTTTTCTAGGTTAATTTTGTAGTCTGACACTTTACTAAAACTCTTAATCGATTCTAGAAGTTTTCTAGTGAAGTTTTTAGCATCCCGTAGGTAATCTATCATATCATCTGCAAAAATTGACAGCTTAACTTCTTTTCTGATTAATACTCCTTTAATTTCCGTCTCTTGTCTTATTGCTCTAGCAAGTGTTTCAAGCACTATGTTGAAGAGGAGTGGCAATAGGGGGCAGCTTTTCCAGGTTCCTGCCTTTAAGGGAAATGGTTCCAATTTTTCTCCATTTGGGATGATGTTGGCAGTGGGTTTGCTATATATGGCTTTGATCATGTTGAGGAATGTTCCTTTCAGTCTTATTCTCTCTAGGACTTTAAACATGAAGGGATGCTGGATCTTGTCAAAGGCTTTTTCTGCATCAATTGAGATGATCGTGTGGTTTTTGTCTTTCATTCCATTTATGTGTTTTATGATATTCATTGGTTTATTTATTTTGAACTATCCCTGCGTCTCTGGTATGAATACAACTTGATCATGATGGATAATCTTTGTGATGTGGGCCTGTATGCTATTTGCAAGTATTTTGTTGAGAATTTTTGCATCTATATTCATTAGTGTGATGGGTCTATAGCTTTCTTTTTTGCTTGCCTCTTTGCCTGGCTTTGGTATTAGACTGATACTGGCTTCACAAAAGGAGTTTGGGAGAATTCGTTCTGTTTGTATCCTTCTAAACAATTTGAGTAGCAATGATTGAAAGACCTCTTTAAATGTTTTATAGATTTCTGCTGTGAAACCATCCGGACTTGGGTTTCTTTAGTTGGGAGGTTTTGAATTATATCTTCAATTTCCTCAAATATTTTTTTTTATTTTTTTTAAATTAATTTTTATTGATGCTTTGTGCATTTCATACATTTTTTCCAATTCAGTTCAGGCTTATTTCCCTTTCCCTCCCACCCACCCCCACCCCATCCCAGATCATGCATTCTGCCATAACTGTCCTGCATCTTTCTCTCATTTTTTTTTTTCATTTTTAGCTATAAGTGATAATCCATGAGTACAAGCATCCTTCATGCAAAACCCTATCTGCAGGCTGTTGGTGCCCCAAACACCCCACAGCCCCCACCATCCCAGGTGGAGGTTGAGGGGTTGTATTGTTCAATCAAGGTTGATCAAAATGAGGTGTCCAACACAGTGCTGTAGTTTTCCACCTTCACCCCAATCTGCAGCCTTTACATTCTAACCAGCCCCTCGTCCACAGAAGTGATTCCCCTGCGGCTTAGAAAAAGGGCACAGGAATGGAAGGTAAAACAGTCCCACTCTCTCTGGAGCTGCGTCTTGCAGACTCGAGTCCAAATTTCTGAGCTGTTTCCTTCAATGGGACTGACAGTTTGTCCCGGGAATACCATTTTTTCCTACTAATGAAGACAAGCTAATTAGATATAGGTCTTTAGACAGTACTAATTGTTAATGGTAGGTTACTTTCGCCATAGAACACGTATGTTTGGATATGTTAATCCTTGAATTACAATTTTCCCCCCCTGTTAAATATGACAGTGTCTTATGTGCTTATACCATCTAACCTGTAGAGGATTTTGTAGGCTTGTGGCATCAGCCAGGGTTTATTTCTCCAAGGAGAGAAGCAATAGCCAATTAGATTTGGGATAAGCAGGCATATGGCTGCCTCTGCTGCACAGTATTTCCAGCAGGTGCAGGTGTAGCTGGTGCTGAGGTGGAGTCTTGCTTGACCCAGGAGACCAATATTGGCTCTATTTGGTTTAGTGGCCTTTGGTTAACACTCTCTGGCATCCCGAGGGCCCATCGGTACACTTGCCGTGTCGGGTCTCATAATCCCTCCATGTTAACGTATGGTCTTTCGGCAGGCAGGGTCTATTGCTCTTCCTCCTGTAGTCTATCCCAACTTAGATGGCAAGGAGCCCTTACCTTTTTTGGGGCCTTAGATCCCATGGCCCAACATCCACCTGGTAGAACATCCATTGCTGATGTCAGAGCTCCTGTATTAATTATTTTGCCTGAGTTGGCATAGCCCTAGGACTTGAAGTATTATATTATTTGGTTCTGAACCGCGAGTAATCCCTTCCACAGTTCCCCTGTCTATTAGTCAATTAAGAAGGCAGTTTTACCGGTTTTTATTAGAGATTACCTCTACAATAGTTGTCTCCAATTACAGTTGGGAGCGACCTCCTCATTGTCATATTTCTCCTTGTCTATGGGTGGGAAGGCAAAGGACGTCTCTCATATCCGAACCTTTGTGGCACCTAGAAGGTAAGTTTCCTTAGGACTCATTATACTAGTTGTTACAAGTAGGATCACAGAGGGTTCGCTGGCAATCTGAGGCTCTCTTCCTTTCAGTGTTCAGAAGGGTCAGCTTTCTTTCCTTTGCCACTTTTTGGTACATCTACTCAATGCAAACCGTATCTTTTCTTTTCTCAGCCGTTAAGTGGTGACGGTTTGTCCTGTTTGGAACAAACAAATCTTTTCCCCTAGTTAGTCTGTAAGATTTGAATTGCAGGGGTTTGTTGAAAAGGTTTCCTGTCTTTCTGTATCCCCCCCTTTTTTTTAGCGTATGAGTCTCCAGAATACAGTTGTATTATACATGAAATAGGGTGGAGTCATGGCATAGATTTCATCAAATTACCCATGTTGTTTTGGGTTGACTCTAATTATGATAATTGGGAAGCAAACTAATTTTACGTTAAATCATTTTGAAGAGAATGCTACAAGGTGGATACTGTACAACAGAGAATTATAGAGAACATTTGTATGTGTCAATCCCAAAAGTTCTTGCTCTACAGCTTTTATGTAAAGCAAACATTGTGGGCAACAGCGATTTATATCTCATTTAATTCAGATGCATGTACAGTTTTATCAGAGTCTGTAAAACCAATGTTGTTTAAATACAAATGTTTCTTTTTACTTTTTACTACGTCTTAAAACACCATGTGTCCTGTGGACAGTGTCTAGGCGAAACTGGGTACTTGCTGAGCACACGTCAAAAAATTAAATTGCCTTAATCGAATATACCACACCGTGTCTCTCTCCACCCATCCCCCCTTTCCAGTTCACCTTTCAGTCCATTTTCTGCTGCAGTCTTTCGTTGTTGTTTCTTTTACTATGCTCCCTCTCAACGATCGAAATATTTATATCTGGTTTTTGACTAGCATCCAAATATGGAGGGACAACCATTTGTCGTTGTTTTTTGGGACTGTGTTACTTCACTTAACATCATGTGTTCCAATCCATCCATTAACCTGAAATTTATGCTGTTGTCCCTTTACTGCTGCATAGTATTCCACTTGTATACATGTACCACAAGAGATGACAGTTTCGTCTATCCACTCGTCAGTTGAAGGCGACCTGGGTGGTTCCCAGCTTTTTGCTATTGTGAAACAGAGCTGCAATAACCAATAAGCTGTGCATGTATCTTTGCAGTAAGGTTGTGATATTAATTAAGTCTGTTTTAAAACTGTCAATCTCTTCTGGTTAGCTTTGTTGTGTTCCATTTAGAATATTCAAATATCATCCCGATCTCTTAGATTTTCAATATTAGGTAGAGTATGATTTTTGAATTATATCCCTATATGATTGTCTGGATCTGTCCTCCTTGTTCGTTTGTGATGTTTCACCCTTTCATCAAATATATGATTTGGTCCTCTCTCTCTCTCCTCTCTCTCCTACTTCACTCCCTCTCCTCTCTTACTAACGTGGGCTAGAGGTCTGTCTATTTTGTTTATTTTGTTCAAAGAACTCAGCTTTTGTGATTCTTTGAATTTTTATGTATTGTTTTCTTTTGTTTCTAATTTATTGATTTCTTTGTTTTTTCTCAACATTTTTTTATTTGTTTTTTTGTGCATTTCTACATCATTTTCCAATTCAGTCAGGCATAATCTCCCCTTCCCTTCACGCCCCACCCCACCCAACCAGTTATGCATTCTGCCACATGACTGTCCTGCTATATCTCTCTCAGTTTGTTTTTTTTCCATTTTTTAGCTATAAGTGATAATCCATGAGTACAGCATCTTACATGTATAAACCAATTTGCAAGGCTGTTTGCCCCAAAACCACACAGCCCCACCATCCACAGCGGGGGGAAGGGTTGTATGTTCAATCAGTGTTTCAAATGAGTGGGTCCAGACTACATTGCTGTAGTGTCACCCTTCAATCACACATCACATTCGCCCAATCGCAGCCTTACACTCTCTAACCACGCGCCCCATCTTCCACCAGATTATTCCCGGGCTTAGAAGAAGGGGCACAAGTGGATGAGAAGCAGAACAGTCCACTGCTCTCTGAGCTGTTGTCTTGGATTGTTGGTCAATTCTGGCTGTTTTTCCTTTCATGGGCTGACAGCTCCTGTCCAGGAATAACTTTTCGATGCCTACTAATGAAGCAAAGCAATTGATATTATAGGTATTTAAGCAGCATTATAGTTAGGTAGGTAGGTTACTTTGTTATAGACATATATTGTGTAGATGAGATGTTGATCCACGAACGCCTACACTTTTTTTCTGGTACATGATGACAGGGTCTTACTGTGTGCTTATGATGAATCTTAACCTGTAGAGAATGTAAGCTTGTGGCATAGCCATGGTGTCATTCCTCCAAGGGGGAGCCATAGCCAATTAGATTTGGATATACAGGCATATGGCTGCTCTTCTGCACATTATGTCCATGCAGGTGGAGGTGTAGCTGGTGCTGACGGTGGGAGTCTTGCTTGCCTCAATGGAGACCGATTTTGCTTTATGGTTCTGTGGGCTTTTGGTAACACTCTTGGTATTTCAGGGGCCATCTGTACAGCTTTGCATGTGTGTCTCAATGCATCTTTTCATGTTAACATCAGGCTTCAGCAGCAGGGCCTTATCACCTCTCTACTTGCGGTATCCCAGTTTGAGGGCAAGGAGCCTTTACCTTTTGTTGGGACCTTAGATCCCCTGGCCAACATACCTGGTGGAATAATCCATTGCCGATTCAGAGCTCCTGGATTGATATATTGGCTTAGAGAAAACAGCCATAGTTTAAAGATTTAGATGTTATATTTGGTTTGGAATCAGAGAGTAATCCTTTTCAAAGTTTCTATGTCTATAGTCAATTAAAGAAGGCCAGTTTTAAACCAGTTTTATAAGAGATTACCTCTATAATAGTGTCTCCAATTTACAGTTGGAGAGCAACCCCATCATGTCATATTTCTCCTGTTCTTGGGGGGGAGGCAAGAAAGTCTTCTCATAATCAAAACCTTTGTGGCACTAGAAAGTAAGTTTCATCAGGAACCCACGTATAAATAGTTGTTACACACCAGTGAATATATCTGCCATTTAACTCGATGCATTACACATTTTTATCAGAGTCTGTAAAAACGCAATGTTGGTTAATATACACATATTACTTTTACTAAGTCCTAAAAACTACCGTGTCTCTGTCGACAGTGTTAGGCCAAAAAATGCTGGGCATCTTGTTGAACTCATGTCATTAAATATGATTAATCAAGTATAACCCCGTGGTCTCCCACCCACCTCCCCATTCCCAATTACCATTTTGGTCCATTGTTTGGTGCAGTCTTTCTGTTGGTTGTTTCTTTTATAAATGTGCATCCCTCTCCACATGAGGAATGTTTATATCTGGGTTATTGTACGGAGCATCCCAATATGAGGAATCAATTTGTCGTTTGTTTTTTGGGATGTGTTACTTCATTAACATAATGTCTTCCAGCTCCAATCAATTCCTGCAAAGTTCATGATTGTGTGCCTCTTTACCGCTGCATGACTCCATTTAACATGTACCACATTTTCTCTATCACTACCGCTCTCAGTTGAGGGGAACCTGGGCTGTCTCCCAGCTTTTTTGCTATTGTGAAGCAGCAGCTGCAATAAACATGAGCTGGCTCATGTCATTTGCTAGTAGTAAGAGGTGATTTGTGGGAATATATTATCACGGGTGGTATGACTGGGTCAATGGAAGGTTCTGTTTTGAGTCTTCTAAGTTCTCCCACACTGATTTCCATTAGTGGTTGTATACAAGTGTTTGTACAGTTCCCACCAGCAATGGACTGAGTGTTCCCCTTTCTCCACAACCCTCCAAGCACTTGGTATGCATTTGTGTTTCGTGTATGCCTAGCCAGTTCTATTGGAGTAAGGTGACTATCTTCAAAGTTGGTTTTTTTATTTACATTCCTTAATTGTCAGAGATGCTGAAACACTTCTAAGATGTCTCTCTTCTCGGGACATCTCTATGTTCCCTCCTTGTGGAAATCTATCAGATCTTGGCTCCATCTTTTGAGGTGTTTCATTTGTTGGTTTTCTTTCTTATTTGTTTTTTGAGTAGCTTATACTCTGGAGTGTAATGCTCTTGTCCAGATGTGTCTGCAGTGAAGGTTTCCTCCACTCTGTGGGTTTTCTCTTCACTTCCTTTATTTTTTTTTTGATGTACAAAGCTTTGAGTTTATAGAGATCCCATTGTCCAATTGTTGATCTTACTTGCTGTGGCAGGACTGCTGTCTGATTTAGGAAAGTTCCTTTTCCTATGCCAGCCTATGTCTTGTAGTCTGCTGCCACAGTTTCTCTTCTATCACCTCCAAAGTTTGGGTTTCCACCTGAAGGTCTTTGGTCCATGCTGAAGTTTGACTTTGTACAAGGTGAGAGGTAAGGGGGTTTAATTTCATTCTCTCCTACAAGTGGTGATCCAATTTTGGGGCCAGCACCACTTGCTGAAGATGCTTGTTGCTTTCTCCATTGTGTTATTCTTGGCCCCTTGTCAAATATGAGGTGGCTGAAATTGTATGAGCTCAGGTTTGGATCTGTTTTATTCCTTGGTACTGTCTTTTTTTTTTTGTTTTGTTGTCCAGTACCAGGGCTGTTTTTGACTATAGCCCTGTAGTATAGTTGAAGCTTGTGTATAGCGATCCCCCCTGTATTGCCTCTTTTCACTCAAGGGTTGCTTGGCATTGCGGGGTCTTTGTTGTTTCCAAATGAAAAAAAAATAGATTTTTTTTTCCAAGCCTGTGAAGAAATCTTTGGGGAGTTTTGATTGGTATGCATTAGACTCTGTACACTAGTTTGGGTAGATGGACATTTTTACTATATTTTTTCCCAATCCAATGAGCATGTGGGAGTTTGTCATCTCTATGTCTTCCTCCATCCTCTCCTCTTCCCTTCCTTTTTCAGGGGTTTAAAATTTTTTTGTAGAGATCCTTGGTGTCTTGTCTTGGTTAGGTTTGTTCTAGGTATGTTATTGTTTTTTAGGGATATTGTGAGTGGGAAGTTCTCCTTGTATCCTTCTTCAGTTGGCTTGTTGTTGGTGGTAGAAAGGCTCACTGAGTTTTTCCTAGGTTATTTATTTGTATCCTGCCGACCTCTCCCCCCAAAGCTCTTATCGTTTCTAGAGAGTTTTCTGGTGGCGTTCTTAGCATCCCTTAGAGTAGACAATCATATCATCAGCAAACAGGATAGCTTGACTTCCTCTTTTTCCAATTAATCCTTTTAATTTCCTTTTCTTGCCTTATTGGCCTGAGCAAGTGTTTCAACACTATATGAAAAGGAGTGGTGATCGGGGGCAAGCCTTGCCGAGTTCCTACCTTTAAGTGAATGTTCTGTCATTTCCCTTTAGGATGATATTGGCTGTGGGTTTCCTGTATATGGCTTGATTACATTGAGGAATTGACTCCCTTCGACCAATTCCCTCCAGGACTTTAAACATGAAGATGTCGGATTTTGTCAAAGGTTCTTCCTGGCTTCTCCTCCCATTCCCATCATTGAGATGGATGTGGTGGTTTGTCTCTTAATCCATTATATGTTTGTGAGTTTATTGAATTTTCGTATGTTGAACATCCTGCATCGCTGTTATAGGAATCCAACTGGGTCATGTGGTGAGTCATATTGTCTTGATGTGAGTCTGTATGCGGTTTCCAGAATCCGTTTAGAATTGTGGCATCTGTGTTCATGTAGGGAGATGGGTCTCGAGTTCTCCTTTTTGTTTGTATCTTTCCGTTTGCAGATGTTCTGCGTAATTTTAGATATGCGGGCTCTCATAGACGGAATTCTGGGAGAAGTCCTCCTTCGTTTGGATCCTTCTGAACAATTTAAGTAGTAATGTTGTAAGTCTTTTCGAATATTTTATAGGAATTCTGCAGTGAAACCGTCTGGCTGGGCATTTTTTGGTTGGGAGGCTTGCTGTTATTTACATCTCGATTTCTTCCTGTACTATGGTCTGTTTATAGTTGTCGACTCTCTTCTTGGTGAGCTTTGGGGATTTCCATGATTTCAGATATTCATCCTTTCTTCTAGTTTTTCAAACTAGTAGAATATAAGTTTTGAAAAAATAGTCCCCGTATAATTGTCTGGATCTTTTCATTATACTGTTGTGTGTATTGTCCCCTTTCGTCACAGATTCTATTGATTTGGCGGTGTTCCATCTTTCTTTTGGTTAACTGGGCTCGAGGTCTGTCTATCTTATTTTATTCTCTCAAAGAAACCAATTTATTTCATTGATTTTTTGTATGGTTTTCTTTGTTTCTATTTCATTGATCTCTGCTCTGATTTTTGTTATTTCTTCTTGTCTGCTCCATTTAGGGTTCATTTGTTGTTGTCTCTCAAGTATTTTTAGCTGCAGTGTTAGATCATTCACTTGTGCTCTTTCTGTTTTTTTAATGTAGGCACTTAGAGCTATAAACTTCCCTCTTAGGATTGCTTTTAAAGTGTCCCATAGATTTTGCTGTGTTGTTTTATCATTGTCATTCAGTTCCAGGAATGTTTTTATTTCTTTCTTTATTTCTTCCTTGACCCACTCATTATTCAGGAGGGTGTTGTTTAGTCTCCATGTGTTCCTGTAGGTTGTAGGGTTTATTCTGGTGTTGATAATGAGTTTTATTGCACTGTGGTCTGATAGAATGCATGAGATTATTTCAATCTTTTATATTTGTTGAGTTTTTTCCTGTGTCCCAGTATATGGTCTATTTTGGAGAATGTTCCATGAGGTGCTGAGTAGAAAGTGTATTCTCTGGTGTTTGGGTGAAATATTCAATAGATGTCTATGAGGTCCATTTGGTGTATTGTGTCATTTAGTTCAGATGTCTCTCTGTTTATCCTTTGTCCTGTTGATCTGTCTAGGGGACTTAATGGGGTATTGAAATCCCCTATATTTCATTGATTTCTGCTCTGATTTTTGTTATTTCTTCCTGACTGTTGGGTTCAGGGTTCATTTGTTGTTGTCTATCAAGTGTTTTTAGCTGTGATGTCAGGTCATTTATTTGTTCCCTTTCTGTTTTTTTGATGTGGGCACTTAGGGCTATAAATTTCCCTCTCAAGACTGCCTTTAAAGTATCTCACAGGTTTTGTTGTGTTGTATTGTCTTTTATGTTCAGTTCCGTGAATACTTTTATTTCACTCCTTGTTTCTTCCCTGACCCATTCATTGTTCAGGATTGTGTTTTTTAGTATCCGTGTGTTCTTGTGGGTTGTTGGACTTATTCTGGTTTTCATATTGAGCTTTATTTCACTGTGGTCTGATGGAATGCATGGAATTATTTCTGTCCTTTTGTATTTATTGAGATTCCTTTTGGGCCCCAGTATGTGGTCGACATTGGAGAATGTTCCTTGAGGTGCTGAGTAGAAAGTATATTCTCTGGTATTTGGGTGGAATACTATGTAGATGTCTGTGAGGTCCATTTGGTGTATTGTATTTTTCAATTCTGATATTTCTCTGTTTATTTTTTGTCCTGTCGATCTATCCAAGGGGCTCAGTGAGGTGATGAAGTTTCCCACTATTAGTGTGTTAGGATTATTTTTACATTTTTTATCTGATGTTTTATGTATTTAATACATCATTTTTAATTTCTGTTCAGGTATATTCCCCTATCCCTTCTTGAGGTCCTGTAAAGTTGTGTTTATAAAGTTAGGTGCACCAGAGTTTGGTGCATAGACATTTAGGATTATGAAGTCTTCATGGTTCATTGTTCCTTTGATTAGAATGTAATGGCCCTCTTTTTCTCTTCAGATTAATTTAACTTTGAGATTTATTTTGTCTGACATTAGAATAACCACTTCAGCTTGTTTCATGGTTCCATTTGCTTGGAATACTTTCTTCCATCCTTTCACTCTAACGTGGTGTCCTCCTTGAGATTGATATTCCTTTATTGTAGACAGCATACAGAAGGGTTCACTATCCTAATCCATTCTCCCAGTCTATGCCTTTTGATTGGGGAGTGTAGACCATTAGCATTTAAGGTTATTATTGAGAGATGTGTGTTGCTTCTTTTTACCTTATTTTTGTTTTGCATTCTTGGTCTAGGTTTATATTTACTCTGTTATTATTTTGTTGCTTTCTCTCTTTAATTGTTTAGGGGTAGTTGCTTCTTTCCTCTGTTCTTTGGATTGCTTTGAGGATTTTCTGAAGTGTTGGTTTCTTAGACATGTATTCTTCTATCTTGTTCATGTCATGAAAGATTCTTCTTTCTCCTTCAACTATGATTGACATTTTTGCTGGGTATAGTAGTCTGGGTTGACATCTAAAGTCGTTTAGTATAGGGAATACTTTGGTCCACATTCTTCTCGCTTTCATAGATTGTGCTGAGAAGTCAGCTGTGATTCTGATTGGTTTCCACTTATATGTAACTTGTTGTTTTTCTTTTGTGGCTTTCAATATTTTGTCTTTGTTTTGAGCTTCTAATGCTTTAACAATTATATGGCATGGGGAATTTGTTTTCTGGTCTTATCTGTTTGGTGTTCTATGTGCTTCTTGCATTTGTATGGGTTTATCTATTTTCAGTCTAGGGAAATTTTCTTCTATTATCCTGTTGAAGATCTGGTAAATAGTGTTGTCTTGGGATTCTTCTCCTTCCTCTATCCTTATGATGCAGAGGTTTGTTTTTTTTTTGGGAGTGTCCCATATTTCTTGGTTATTCCACTCTTGTGTTTTTTTTTTAATATTTCATAATCTTTCCTTGATCATTCTAGTTGGACCATATTATTCTGCATGATATTCTTTTATCTGCTTCTTCCATTCTGGTTTTGAGGCTTTTTCCCATCCTTTCCAGTTGATTCGATAAATGTTCAATTGCCTTTTTCATTTCATCCTGTGATTTCTTTAGTGTTTCCTCTTCCTTCTGGAGCCTGTCATTTTCATCTTGTAGTTCCTTGGTTCGTTGGTCAATTTCTTTTTCCCTTTCAGCCTGGGATCTTTTCAGCATTTCCACTTCCTTCTGGAGTTTGTTATTTTCTCCCTTCAGTTCTTTCCAATGTTTGTCATTATCTCCCTCTAGTTCCTTTTTGAGTTTTTCAATCTCTCCCCTTAGTTCTTTCCAAGGATTGTCATTATCACCCTCTTAGTACTTCTTGAGTTTTTCATTCTCTTCCCTTAGTTACCTAATTTGTTTGAATATGTCCACAATTGTTTTTCTAAAGTCTGTGTCTTGGTTTCCTTCCAGGGAGATTTCATTGTCTGAGTCTGTAGGGTTGGTAGATTTCGGTGAGGATTTATTATGAGCTTTACCCATGTTGGTTTTTATTTTATTTATTTGTTTATTTATTTGTGTGTGTATGTGTGTGTGTATGTGTGTGTTTGTGTGTGTGTTTGGCATGTGGATTTGTTTGCTTATTTGATTCTTTGGGTTCTGGTGCTTCAACGGTGGCTGCACAGCTAGATCCTCTGCACCACCACTTCTCTAGGTGGTCTTTTGTAGGTTGGTGTTCTGCAGGACATGGGTGAAGTCTGCTCGCCCAGCGGGGCACACACTGGTCCTGTGTTGTGTGGAACACAGGTAACTCAACCCATGTGCATGGAGGGGCTGGAAGGTTGGAAGGTCCCGGGTGATTCCACGCCTCTACAGGGCACAGAGGTGCCCAAAGTCCCCAGGAAGGCAGCCCTCACCTGGTCCTTTGCATGTTTGTCATTCTGCAGGACACTGGTGAAGTCTGTTCACCCAGCGGGAGCAAGATGGTCTTGTGCTGTGTGGAGAGTGGCTAGCTCTGCCAGTATTGATTTTTGAGTGATGAGTATCTTACTTGTCAAAGATACACCTTTCTAATATTGTTAATTGGTGAATATTCTTAAAATACCATGAAGTCTTGCTGGGCGTGGTGGTGCATGCATTTAATCCTAGCACTTGGGAGCCAGAGACAGGTGGCTTTTTGTGAGTTCAAGTTGAGCCTGGTCTATAGAGTGAGTTCCAGGACAGCTGGGGCTACAGGGACACCCTGTCTAGAAAAGACAAAAAAATGCCATGAAGTCTGTTGAAAAACAATATTATATATATAATATATATATATATTTATATATATATTATATATATTATATATATATAAATAATGATGGATTGTGAGCTGGGAATTGTAAGGTGAAATAAATCCTTTCTTTTCTAAGTGACTTTTGCATTTCACAGCAACAGAAAAATCAGACAAGGAAACTAGAACCTGTGGAAAAAGATAAAAGAAATCATTTAGAAACAATATTGAGAATCAATAGACACTAAACTCAGGTATTCATTGTATATGTTGTTTTTTGTCTTTTAGGTGGTGGATTTTTAGTGAATTTTTGTGATTTCATACAATGTGCTTTGATGTTATTTAGCCCTCTTTTACCTCTCTGTACCCCTCTGGTAACCTCCCCTAACAGACTTGAAGTATTCTACTACATATAACAAAAGCTATCAGACCATTTTGTCCCTATATGTCTTTTGCTGTGAGTTCGTCCACTGTAGCCTGGTTAACCTATCTAGAGTCACTACCCTAAAAATACCAACACTTCCTCTCTCAGTAGTTACAATTTCCCACTAGTTGTACAGCTATGGTGGGAGGTTCTTCTATGGTGAGAATTTTGTCTGAGCTGATTTTGCATAAGACTTGTGCTTGTTGTCACCATTGCTTTGAGATCATAAGAGTAACTACCCAGCTGTGTAGAAAACTCTGTGTAGTTTTTGATCGTCTACCACCTCTGGATCTTAATATCTTTCCACCCCATATTCTGCTATGGTCCCTGCACTTTAGGTGGCATAGATTTGACACAGATGTCCTATTTATTGGTAAGCATTCTGCACCCTCTTACTCTCTGCACTTTGCCCAGTTATGGCTTTCTAGGTTAATAAGCACCTGTTTTATGAGAGGTGAGAGGTAAGAAGTGAGAGGTGAATGAATATTCTTTCTGCCCCCTGTTGTGCTATATTCCCTGAGCCTTAGGTGTAGAGTTTCTATTGCATATGTGTCACTTAGGCCTAGACACTTCACAGACACATATTCTCTGTCTTTAAAAAATTGTGGACCTTTGTAATAGTCTCCATCAAAGGCAAAAATAAGATTCTTTATGGTGAGAGAAACAGTTCTCTGTATAAATAACAATACATACTTAGAGTAAGAAACTACATTGCTCTAGGGATGTGACAAAGTATTTTTTTCCACATCTATGACCTCTGCAGCAATGTGTGTTTGACTTTATTTTTTTATCCATATATTTTTGAGACAGGTATTTTATATGTATCCCATATTGGCCTTGAACTGGATAAGTAGAGGTTACGGGTTTGAAAGAGCAAAATCTTGATTAGTGTTGCACACAATTATAAACTCACTTAAGGCAGAAGAAATAAGGACCTGAGTTTAATGGAGAGAGAGAAAGAGAGATAGAGAGAGAGAGAGAGAGAGAGAGAGAGAGAGAGTTCAAATCAGGAACCTGGATGCAGAAACTGAAGCAGGGCCACTGGAGGAATGTTCCTTACTGGCCTGCTTCCTCTGGCCCACTCACCTATACACATTGCTCTCCTGTACACATTCCCATAATACCTGTGTTGGATAGATAGCTCAGTGGTTAAGAATACTGGCTGCTCTTCCACGGAAGGAGGTTTGGGAACTTGACTGGATAGGGCTTAACTTGGATGATGTAATGCATGAGTTCTGATGAGGGGTTTGGGGCATGGAGGGACTGGGTGTGACTGGGAACCATTGTATGAGGAGTACATATGCTCAATAAGAAATGATACAAAAAAGAGAGTAATTCTTCAATTGAGGTTCCTTCTTTGCATGTGTGTCATGTTGACAACCAAGATTGCCCACTACACAACTTTTCTTTGCTTCTTTGTCAAAAACTTTTTTCTACAATATGTAATACTTAATATGTCGTTTTTTATCTGCTCAAGGGATTTTGGAGTTCATAGCATATTTAGGTGTGTATCGTCAATATTTTATACAATACAGTTTTGTGTAAGAAGCACAAATGAAAAAGGGTCATGAAAACATCCATTAAATGTGTGGGAAGGAAGGACTTTCTGAAAGTTTTCTTGGTTATGGCTTCCTGGCCAATGACAAACCAGTCTTATTGGTATGGGAGAGGCAAGGTAAAGAATACTTAGAAGCAGCTCCCCTGATCTTCAACAGTGCACAGAGAAATTCATTATAGACATTAAAAAACACCATCTGCTATGTTAGCTGCTATGCCTTTACGGAGTCTTCCCAACCCCTTAAAAAGTTGTAAATACAAGTTGAGCATCCCTTACGTGTAATGCTTGGGACTAGAACTACCTCCAATTGGGGAATCTTTGCATATGCTTAATGAGATGTATTGGGAATGGAAATTGACTCTAGACACAAAACTCATTTATGTTTCATATATAACTTATGCACATTGCATCAAGGTGATTTCAGAGAGTATTTCAAATGATGGAACATATGAAAGAAAGTTTCACAGTAAGAAATTTTCTACTTGTGCTATGAAATTGGGGCTCCTAACATAAGCAATGTTCAGCCTATAAGATGTTTGTTTAATCACAAATGTACTAATGCATCTTATAAATTGTGTCTCAAACTTTATTTCAGTTAATTACATAACATCCTTATTGTGCTGATTTGAATAAGCAATGCCCTCCATAGACTCACAGATTTGAACACTTGGTAAAAAATTGGGCACCCTGTTTAGGAAGTTTTAGGAAAGTTAAGGAATTGGAGCTGGAGCTCCCAAACTTGGTCATGTGACATTTTCTAAGATGACCTAAAATAATCTTATCAGCAATTTTTTCTTTCCTAGATCTGCATCAGACATCTTGGGGAGAACTTTATTGTCATCAAAAACGTTGGGCCCTTGTCCAACAAGAATGCCTCTTAGCTGGGCATAATAGTTTCTTTAGATAGTTCCCATACTCTGGGAGCCTCTGGTAGGATATTTCCATGAATGTCAGGCCAGCCCTGTGCTACAAAGCAAGAAATAATTTAAGAAATAAAAAAATCCTGTGTCACTGTGTCACTTCACAAACAATAGCATGCACATACTTCTGTTGTCTTTGACTTTCCAAATTTCTCTCTCATATTCATCTATTAAAAGAGACTGAATTTCAGTAGTCATGAAACTTTCTTCTAAATTACATTTGTTTATTTATTGGTCTATTTGTTGTATTTCTATTTATTTGAAATATGCATTTACTTAGGAATTTTTAAATGTTATGTAATACATTTGCTTTATATATACAAACACTCTGCTTCTCCTTTGCCTACTTCAACCTGTTTTTTTTTGTAAATATTTCATGGATTTTTTCTGTATTTCATAGAAAAAATTTTAATCACCTTTATACCTCCTTCTCCATTGGCATCTTCCCATAGTGCCCCCCAGTGGAATTTATGCATTCTATCATTTGTGTGCCTTGATACACATGTATCGATCATAGGACAACTTGTGAAAATATGTTCTCTTCTTCTAAAATGTGAGGTTCGAGGAATGGATTTCAGGCCATCAAGCTTGGCAGAAAACACCTGAACCCCTAAACCATCTTCTGAGCAAAAGAATTTAATTCTAGCAAGCAGCTACTAAGCCCTGGTTTGGGTAAATGCTGATCTATAAAGTTGGATAGGTTTTAGCCTTAGTGCAACTCAAATTTCTTTTGTTTTTAATGCTTTTATTTCATTCATTATCTTTCAGTTCAATTTTGTCACATTCCCCTCTCCCTACCCCCATCCCACCCCTGTTCATGCCTTCTGCCATACGTGTCTTACATATTTCTCTGTGTTTCCAAAGTTTTTCCCTGCAGAGGATTGTTGTTTTGGGCAGAGTTCAAACACATCATTCAGTTCTTTAATCCAGTCTTTATGTTGTTGTTTTTCCCTCCCCTTTGTATTGGTCAAACAACTGCCTATGTAATCATCACATATGCATCAAAATTATGACCTCTAGGAATAAACTCTATATTAATTCCAAAATATGTTTAAGAATTCACATTTTTCTCCTTTAGTTTTATATTACACTAAAATAGTAATATATACCTTCCACCCATATACAGTAATTACACAGTCTGAAAATAAGTGGTAGGTTGATTTTAGAGCCCTTTAAGAGACTTACATTATAACAACAAATCCCCATATGTTACCTAGTTTTTATGTTATTGTAGTTCACTTTTTGCCTGCTGTGACAGAACACTCTGACCAATATCACTGGGGGAGGAAAGGGTTTATTTGTCTTAGATCTCCCAGGTCACAGTTCATCATTGAGGGAGCCTAAGATAGGAACTCAGGACAGGAACCTGGAGGCAGGAGCTGAAGCACAGGCCAGGGGCCTGGTCCATGACACATTACTCAACAATCAAGAAGATGCCCCACAGACATGGCCACAGGCAGGTCCAATGGAGGAAATTCCCCAGTTGAGGCTCCCTGAACCCAGGTGTGTAAAGTTGACACTAAGTTGTCCAGTATAGAAATAATTTTATTAGAGGCCACATTGACTATTTTGCTTAGATCCTGTATGTTCTAAAGAAATAAGCATTTGTCCATCTACATCATTTATGACCATGCTTGTATATTCTTGTAGGAAAAATTGCTCTGGGAAGAATTAAAGAAATCAATATAAGTGAATGCTTCCTAGAAATATCTTATATTTTATTATTCCATCAGAATTCATTACCATGGTTATTCTTAATTATAATCAACACATTATGTGAATATATTCATATTATGTATGGTTGTTATGTTAGCATAAATATATATTTAAAGCATAACATATATTATTTAAGTAATTAAAATATATTTAAAATGCATTTACATGTAATAACATTAAAATATTATTAGTGTATAACAGATTTATATCTTTTTTAGTCTTTTTGAAAGTTGGTCACCCTATAGCCCAAGCTGACCTGAAATTCACTATGTAGATCAGGCTGGCCTTGAACTCACAGGATCAGCCTGCCTCTGTCTCCCAAGGGCTGGGATTAAAGGCCTGTGCCCCCGCACCTGGCTTACATCATGTTTTATAAGTCCCTTAACGTTCTCAAAATTTCAAATCTTATATATTACATATTACATTTGTTAGTATTGAGAGATCAATGTAGAACAAAATTAAAAATATTAAAAAATAAAAACACATAAATATTGTGTATGGATATTTCCCTGCATGTATTTCTATGTACAATGTGTGTGTACCATGTGTATGCCTCAACCAACAGAGGACAGAAGACGGTGTCACATTTCCTGGAACTGGAGATAACGATATGTGGGTATTGGGACCACTAAGTTTTTATTGCTGTGGATATGTGTTTGGTTATAGGGCAAATAAAAATTCCACCATTACACTCTGAGTGAGGACTTCCCCTGGAAAAGTGCTTGTTACTCAAACATAGCACATGAGGGAATGGAATGGAAGTGAATGGATCTTGAAATTTAAAATCGTTTTGTCTAGGCAGTTTCAGGATAGCCTGGGGTACATGAAGCTCTCTCTCAAAAAATAAAATCAAGAACAAAATAAGACATTATATCATTTAAAAAATCCTACAGTATCCCTCATCTGTGAATGCTAGCACCAAATACTTATTTATAAGGCAAACTGAGCAACGTTAATGTGATCTGAAAACAACTGTGCTTATATTGTCAATCCCTTAACAGGTTCTAGAACTAAGCAACCATTTATTTTCAGAGTTAGGATGTTTTGGTATATGGATGAAGGATATGTATGTATACTTTAGAATAATATAGATCAAAGGAATGTGGAAAAAATAGTTTGTCATGACATTATGTCTAACCACAGTATTTATTTTATGGGAGTCCTTCTTAATATTTCTTATACAAGGGTGTTTGAGCTTTTGTCCAAGCCTTTTCTAAAATATTATAAAGTAGTTAAAAGTATCAGGCTGGTGTAACTTAGCCTTTCTGGATGCTTAAAAACCATACTTAATGTCCATACCAATTTGGCCAAGGGTCTTAAGGGATAACTTTGTTCTTTGCCCTCATAGCTCAACTAAGTCCCAGGGGACTATGCATGGGGGCATCTCTTGAAATGTCCTGCAAATGTGAGTCACCATTCTTCCTGTGCAGGGAGGTCTTGGAGATCCACTAATGGGACTTCAGCCAGTGTCCAGTCAATAAAAAGGAAAGTCTTCTGATGCTTCAAAAGGGTAAGCCTGGTTTAGCAAGTTCTGACTTTGTCTTCAAGTGGATGGAACTGGTGATTGAAAAGCCAAAAGGAGCCAGGGGCTCCCTAATCCCCCCAAAATCTGAGTGATCCTTGAGGAGCAGATCCTCACCTGACCTTGTGAAAACAAAAATCTTGGTTAATCTGTGCTGTGTGGCCTTAAACATCCAAAAGGAAAGTATAAGCATAAATAAATAAATAGATAGATAGTGAGATAGATAGATGATATAGATAGATAGATAGATAGATAGATGATAGATAGATAGATAGATAGATAGATAGATAGATAGATAGATAGATAGTAAGTCCTGAGAAATTGTACTTCAGGTATAAAAATTGAGATCTAAGTAAAATTACAAAAGAGCACAGTTGTTTTGTCCATCTTACTGGCAAGTGCAGCTACCCTGTGGCTGCCACTGCTTTTGCTATCCTTCAAAGATGCAGGAAGGCAGAGCTTTTCAACCTTCCAATATGGACTGAAGACTCATGTCTCTCCAAGAATCCTCCAAATCTTCAATGCCTGATGGGGACTGCTGAGACATCCAAAATGTGGACTGAGCTACTACTGGGGTTTCCACTTCTTCAGAGTATAGAGTGCCATTGTTGGACAGCCCATGCTGTATTATGGAGACCAGTACAGGAAGATCAAGAGAGGATGTGGTGCTTACTGGACCACATTTGATGACCATGGGAAGGGAAAACTCCAGTGTGGAACAGAAGGGCAGAAGTGATGGTGGTTTGGACTTGTTAAGGAGGAGACTTCAAACATGACATCTTTCAGCCTAATAAATAAAATCATAAGCTAAAGATGCTAAAGCCTATGATATATGTGGCATGCATATGTGCATACTTTGTAGTGATGGATATTGGAAGTAATAACAACAACAAAAATATCAGCACAGAAAAGTCTGCATCAAAGAACTGACTAAAATGGTGAACTTCTCTGCTCGAAACAGTAAACTTCTGCATGGCATCGAGAATTTTGAGAAAGACTGAGAAAAAGATGAAAAACATGTTTGGCAGAATGCATGAGCTCTGGTGGGATGGGGGAGCAGGGAGGGGAGCACGGGTCTGGATTTTATTTGTAATGTAATAAGTTTCGTATGAAATGCACAGAGCTTCATTAAAACATTGGCTTAAAAATAAAATAAAATAAAATAAAATAAAATAAAATAAAACAAAATAAATCCCATGTTGCAACCAAAAACTAATTTTGATAAATCAAACTTAAAAAATACTTATGCATATGAAGTATAAATGTCTATGTCAGAAACTTGAATATGCTGAGTTACATTTTGAGCCCAGGAACATCTTGACGAACTACTTTATAAGACCTTTTCTTTTTGCTCACAGAAGCTTTAAAAACACCTGGCCTTCTGTAAGAGCGGGTGGCCCTTTTAACCGCTAGGCCATCTCTCCAGCCCTACTTTTACTTTTACTAAGTCCTAAAACACCATGTGTCCTGTAGACAGTGTCTAGGCGAAACTGGGTACTTGCTGAGCTCACGTCAATTAAATATGCCTTAATCGAATATACACCCGTGTCCCTCTCCCTCCCATCCCCCCTTTCCAATTCACCATTTCAGTCCATTTTCTGATGCAGTCTTTCTGTTGTTCTTTTACTATGCCTCCCTCTCCATGAGAAATATTTATATCTGGGTTGTTGGTACTAGCATCCACATATGAGGGACACCATTTGTCGTTTGTTTTTCTGGGACTGTGTTACTTCACTTAACATAATGTCTTCCAGCTCCATCCATTTACCTGCAAATTTCATGATGTTGTCCCTCTTTACTGCTGCATAGTATTCCATTGTATACATGTACCACATTTTCTCTATCCACTCGTCAGTTGAAGGGCACCTGGGCTGGTTCCAGCTTTTTGCTATTGTGAACAGAGCTGCAATAAACATAGCTGTGCATGTATCTTTGCAGTAAGTTGTGTCTTGTGGGTATATACCCAGGAGTGGTATGACTGGGTCAAATGGAAGGCTCATTTTGAGTCTTCTAAGGGTTCTCCACACTGCTTTCCATAGTGGCTGTACAAGTTTACATTCCCACCAGCAATGGATGAGTGTTCCCCTTTCCCCACAACCTCTCCAGCACTTGGT
>VZQC01005798.1:624816-637290 GCA_009823505.1 Rhizomys pruinosus | reverse complement strand
TTTAAATACCTATATATCTAATTGCTTGTGCTTCATTAGTAGGATCGAAAGGTTATTCCTGGACAAACTGTCAGCCCATGAAAGGAAACAGCCAGAATTGATCAGAGTCCAAGACAACAGCTTCAGAGAAAGTAGACTGTTTTGCTTCTCATCCACCTGTGCCCCTTTTCTAAGCCTAGGGAACAATCTGTGGAAGAGGGGGCATTGTAGAATGTAAGGGCTGCAATTGGAGTGAAGGGTGAAACTACAGCAATGTAGTCTGGACACTCATTTGATCAACTTGATTGAACATATAAGCCCCCCCCCTGCTGGATGGTGGGGCTGTGGGGGTTTGGGCACAACAGCCTGCAAATTGGTTTTACATGAGGGATTTTTGTACTCATAAATTATCACTTACTGCTAAAAAATGGGAAAAAAACTGAGAGAAAGATGCAGGACAGTTATGGCAGAATGCATGATCTGGAATGGGGTGGCGTGGGATGAGGGGGGAAGGCAAGGGGAAATATGCCTAAACTCAATTAGAAAATGGTGTATGAAACACACAAATCATCAATAAAAATAAAAAAAAAAGAAGGTTGAACATTGACAAGGCTGTGGTGAGGATATAAAGTAAGAAAGAGCTGAGTCAGTCCTGAAGGCCCTAGAATCGCTTCTTAACTTGACAATGGTTGGAGAGTTGTTTATTTGGCTTCAACTCATTAATTTCATAAGTTTCTTATTCTATAATAAATTCTTCTTTGTGCATATTTAAAAAAACAGGAAAGAAATATTTATCTCCTTAAAATATAACTTTACAAGAATAAAATCTCAAGTGACCAATAAGCTCTTTTGGATACTCCACTTGCTACCAAGAAGGACGTTTTCATTTAAATTTTCATCTACATCCAAAGTACCCATGTTTCATTGCAGTTTTCTTTGAACTGAATTGGACCCTCGAAGAGGGAGGGAGGTTCTGGGGACACAGGAGTTAAACAAAACCATACATGCAAGGTGTAAAGTTGAAAAATGGTCAAAGGTTCCCCAGGTATAGAGGGGTCGACAGCTGGTGCAGGAACATCAGCAGCCATTAGCAGGTGATTGGAACTTGAGAGCTATCAACTCACCAGTGAGTTTATCCACGTATTTTTAGGGAAGGTATTTTGTTATAACTCTCCTGTTTAGTCTCATGAAGTGGTCAATTGCATGGTCTCCCATGATGCTCTGCCTCATCCCTGACCCAGAGTAGTTAGAGCCATGTGACCAACTTTTAAGACCCCCAGAGACCATGGGTCATCATAAATCTTTCATCCTTTAAATTAATTTTCTTCAATATTTAATTACATTTTGGCGATTTTCATACAATGTAGTTTAATGGTATTTTGCTTCAGCATTTTTCTTACCATGATGGAAAGTTATCTAATAAAGCTCGGATATCCACCATGGATTTGTACATCTTGGAAGACTTTGGAGCTGATTATTTTTATTTTTTGTGTATGATTGTATTGCCTGCATGTATGTAAGTGGACTTATGATGTGCAATGCACATGAAGGTCAGAAGAGGGTGCTGGAGTCCCTGAACTTGTAGTTATAGATGGATGTTAGACAGCATATGGGTGCTGGGAACTGAATCTCCACCTCTGCAAGAGCAGTCAGTGCTTTTAACTACTGAGCTAGCTCTCCAACCCTGGGGACTGATTAATTATATATCTATATATATATATTATAATATATATATCATAATATATATACATATATATAAATTATATATAGATTTATACGAACTATAATAATAGTTCGTATAAATCTAAGCCATCTGCCTGTGGTTAACTTATACTGGTGTTTTGTTTTGTTTTGTTTTGTTTTGTTTGAGACAGGGTGTCCCTGTAAGTCCAACTGCCTTGGAACTCATACTTTAGCCCATGCTGGCCTCAGTCTTATAGAGATCTACCTGCGTCTGCCTCTGCCTCCCAAATGCTGAGATTAAAGGCTTGTACACCATACCTGGATTTATATTAGTATTTACAAAGACAGGTTACTCTGTTTTGGGGGTTATGTCAGTTATTTGCAATTAGGTTTTACAAGTCTGAATCACATTCTTATATAAATAGACTATCCAAAACTAGGGACTTTTTTAAACAAAATCAACAATACTTTGTTACAAAATGTTTATATGTGTTAGATGAACTTATTTAAGTATAGTATCTTTTCAAATGCCATAAAATCCTTACAAGCTGGGTTGCTTTAACAATAGGGATTTATTTTCTCAAAAGAGTAGAAGTCACTGTTATTTTAGGATCTGTGTCCTGGGTTACCTCCAGGGTGCCCCCAAACATTCAATTCCTGATGGGGACTACTCAAATACCCAGCTTTTGGACTAAACACCTAAGGGGATGTCAGCCTCGTCACAGTGTAGACTTCCATTGTTAGACTACCTGGGCTGTATCATGGAGGCCAGTGCAGGGGGATCAGGACAGGGTGCATGCTTACTGGACTTCATTTTGGGAGACCGTGGGAGGGAAAGACCCCAATGTGGAGCAAAAGTGCAGGATTGATGGTTGTTTGAGGTTGCCAAGGAGGAACCTTCGAACACTTCCTTAAGGAAAACATGACATCTTTTAAGGAAGAAAAAAGAATCCTCCAATTCAAGTGATATGTTTATGTATATATGTATGTATGTATGTACTTATGTATAAAGAAAAATATTTTGTAAAATAATATTTTCTCTCTTCATTGATACATGCTACAACCATTCATAATTCATCTTTATGCAATCCTATGGTGTGATCTATCATATAGGAATATTAATATTCTTATTCTAAAGAAAAGAGAATGTAAAGTTATACTCCTTTTCACCTGCATGCAACTTTACTGTTAAAATGTGAATCTCTAAATGTGTTTTGGAATTAACCTATAGTTTATTTTCTCAAAAAAAAAGTAGAAGTCACAGATTTGAAATTGAGATGTCCATGGGTTATTTATTCATTATGAAGGATCTATTAAGAAGAGTTCTACACCTGTCTTTCAATAAGATGCTGATAATCTCACATCCCTTTACTGTGGCCATCTCATACCAGTGTCCGTTTCCATACTTTGTCTCTTTCTCTCCTCTTTTGCTGAGTTGCATAAATATACTCCTACATATAATTCAGACCCACTGGTTAACCCAAGCTAATGTCAGTTCACCATCCTTAACCACACAACCTTATGCACAAAGAAACATTCCTCAAAGGAGGTCACATCTATGCACTCTAAGATAACCATTTTAAGGAATGGTGTGGTGTCCACTACATGCTTGGTGATGTAATCCAATTATATATCTACTTCATGTCTATAAAGGATGCAACTTAAGTAAGCAAAGGCAAGACAGTGTGCTGTCCATACATTTTAAGGACAAGTAAAAAGTATATGAAGTAAAGATAGATGAGAAGTTAGGGAAACTTCAAGAAAAATCAGTGACACTCTTGTCTCTCTCCCTCCTTTCTTTCCACCTTTTCTTACTTTTCCTTCTCAATTCTCCTCTGCCTTATAGGTTCCTCCTTCCCTTCATCTCCTCTGACTCTTTTTCTTCTCTCTATATTACTTATTAGCATTCATCCTTCTCATTGTCTGCCTTGGTGACTTGCTTTCATTCACACTTTCTTGCCTTTGTGGTACGTAATTGAGGACATACCCATGACTGTAGAAAAGCTTACATATAATCATGAATTATAATGAGAGCATTGCCCTGCATTTGCATGAACATAAATGAAGCATGTGCCTTGTGTGTTCACATATCGATAGATAGCTATGTGACTTCTATGTCTTTGCTAATGATCGTCACTGCTGATATTTCTTCTTTATTATTTTTTTATCTTCTCTTTTTTTATTGATGCTTTGTGTATTTCATTACATTCATTTTCCAATTCAGTTCAGGCATATATCCCTTTCCCTTCCCCTCACCCCACCCCTACCCATGCCAGATCATGCATTCAGCCGTAACTTTTCTGCATCTTTCTCTGTTTTTTGTTTTGTTTTGTTTTCATTTTTTTAACAATAAGTGATAATCTGTGAGTACAAGCATCCTTCATGTAAAACCAATTTGCGAGCAGTTGTGGCCAAACCCACACAGCTCATGGGTCTCACCATCCAGCAGGGCGTGGCTTGTATGTTCAATCAACTAATGAGTGACCAGTCTATATTGTTGTAGTTTCACCATTCACCCCAATCGCCGCCCTTGTAACATATCATAACAATTAGTACTGTTTAAATACCTATATATCTAATGAGTGTGCTTCATTAGTAGGATCAAAAGGCTATATATTATACTGTTTAAATATTTCTTCTTTAAATAACAGGAAATTCTCCCATTTGTAACATCACAGATAAACCTAGAGAATGTCCTTCCAAATGAAATAAACCAACCAGAGAAAGAAATCTTGCACATTCTTACTCATGCATGGAGCCTAAAATTGTTGATCTCCTAGAAACATGCAGTGAAAAGGTAATAACCAAGTCAGGGAAAAACCATAACTGGAAAGCTATTAAAGGGAAGAAAGTTTCAGTTAGACAGAGGAAACAAATTCAACAGATCTCTTGCATAGCATGCTGTCTGTAGTTAATAGACTTCTCTATCTCAAAATTGTTGATAAAATAGATTGTACACATTCTGGGAACTAAGAAGAGTGAGCAGTGAAGGCTTTGCTAATTAAATTGGTCAATTCTCTTTCTCAGGGGTGGTATTGGTTATCAATTCCAGGCACTCTTAAAGGATAATACACATAGATTCTTGGGTGTTGTATTAGTCACTTTTCTGTTGCTGTGATAAAACCACCATGACCAAGGGAACTTATAAAAGGAAGAATTCATTTGAGCTTACAATTGACGGTTCCAGACAATTAGAGTCCATCGTGGAGGGGAGGCATGGTGGCAGGAGCTGGAGCAGAAAGCTGAGGTTCACATCTTCCAGTGAGCACAGGAAACTGAGAGAGAGCAACTGGAGAGTGGCAAGGCTTGTTGAACTTACTAATCCTGCCCCCAGTGACCTACTTCCTCCAACATGGCCACATTTTCTAAGAACTCCCCAAACAGTTCCACCCACTGGGGACAAAAATGTCTGAATACTTGAAGCCTACAGGGTACATTCTCATTCAAACTACCACTGGAGTCCATTAAAAAATAAGTAAAACTCAGTTCTACCACTGAGTGACAACTCCAGGTTTCTTCCTACTTTTTAATTTGTGACCATATTGACTATTTTTCCCAAGGAGAACTTGAACTTACCTGCTGTCTAGGTTGGAGGAATGTTATTTATATTACTGGCTCAGTCACTCAAATAGCTGGACTTTCAGACCTGTGCAAGTTTATCTTTCCTCCTTGCTGTGATGAAATGTGTGCTAAGAAAGAAGTTAGAGAGGAAGTGGATATTTTGGCCTGGCAAAAGGTACAGTCAATCATGATCAGGATGGCATGAAGGCAGGAGTGTGAGACAGTTGGTCACCTTGCATCAACTGTCACAAAGAGACATGAATTCTGGTGCTAGGCTCACTTTCTCTTTTTATGTAATCTTAGCATATGAAATGCTGCAACACACATTTCCACAGGGGTTTCCCACCTTAATTAACCCAATGTAGACAATCCCTAACAGATATCCCCAGAAACTGGTTTCCATGTGGATTCTGTATCCCTTCAAATTGGCGTTCTATATAAAGCATTAGAGCCACAAAGCCTAGCTTGAAAATATCCATTATTTGTACTACTTAGCTTTTTTCACATTATGATGAAAATACCAAATACAAATAGCTTAAGAGGCAAAGAATTTCTTAGGGTTTATAGTTTCTGAGGGTTCAATTTGCATTGCTGGTCTCAAGCAATTAACTGCAATATCATGCCAGCAAAAACATGGTAAAATAAAATCTGCTCCCATCTGGCACACAAGAACCAGTGATAGACACAAAAGGCCTAGGAACAATATGCTCAGAGGTGCCCTCTCTGATAATCAAGTTTCTTCACCTACATCTGACCCTATATGGCACAAAGAACCTCTCATAATGGCACCACTAGTCACTTGTTGAAGTCATGGATGTCTAGAGGATATTTTTGGTTCAAAGTATATTGTTTTATTTTTTTATTATTAAGACAGGAAACCCCCATAGCCCCAGCTGCCTTGGAATCCAGTATATAGACTAGGATGGCCTTGAACTCTCAGAGGTCCACCTGCCTCTGACTTCCAAGTGCTGGGATTAAGGGTGTGCACCACCATGCCTGGAACTCAAACTGTATTTGTACACAAGGATAAAAATATCACAAGTTGTCATATAATTGTGTTATTGATCAGCTAGCAATTAAACTTAACAATTAAAATCACGGTGATATTATGTTTCCAAGATTTATTATCTCCAGGCTGGAGATATAGATCAGCGTTTAAGAGCTTATACTGTTTTATAGATGAGTTCTGCATACTTCACCCATGTTGGACAGCTTGCAATAACCTGTATCACTAGTTCCAAGCGGATCTAATACCTTCTTCTGGCCTGCCTGGGGTAACACAGGCACTCATACATATATACAGACAAACACACACAAACACACACACACACACACACACACACACACACACCACATGATTTAAACATTCAATCTAAATTTTAAAGAAAGATTATTCCTCAGAAGAAAATAAGTAGACTTCCTTCTTGTACTTAGTATGTGATTGTATAATCACCAATCCCCTCACACACCCCAGTGTTAACTGGGCCAAAGCATAATAGCAAAAGGACTGTTGAAATAGTAGCTTTGTGAGTGTGATAATGAAATATCTCAGAAAGAGATGTTGGTAATACATACATGAGACTGTCAACAATATTTAGTGCAATAAATGACTCTGCACTGAGAATTAAAATAGGCTATAGTAAATGGGTACATTTTCAAAATTTTGGCTCACTAAAATTTGCTATGTAATATTTAAACTTTATGTTTTGTGAATTTCTCCTCACTAAAAATTCTGTCCATTTCAGTATTTAAAACACTGTGGTATATTTCATTGTTCTTCTTCCCCTTTCATGAACTTGTGTGTTTCTATTCCAATTCCACTGCTTTTATGGTTAGACGGCATCTTTAGCTTAATTTCAGATTGACTCAAAGATACTTGCTCTCCCAACTGAGCTGCATTATAAAGATCATATAATCGATATTTCATTTAAACTGCTACCCATGCGCTTCTTTTTTGCCAGCCTGCAGAGCCTGGCCACAGATATTACCAAGTTCTGTGCAGGCCTGCAACTTTTATTAGGCAATCAACATCAGGGAGGGTCATGAGGAAATGCTTTCAGAAAATCAGGTGGTCTCCCTCCTGCAGAGAAAAAAGCCAGGATTCCATAAAAGAAGCAACTTTCTTCATACTTTGCTCAACCCTGAGCAGGGAGAAATGTGAACAGAACTTTCTTGCCAGGTGTGGTGGCGCACGCCTTTAATCCTAGCACTTGGGAGGCAGAGGCAGGCGGATCTCTGAAGTTCAAGGCCAGCCTGGTCTACAGAGTGAGTTCCAGGACAGCCAGAGCTACAAGGAGACCCTGTCTCAAAAACACCAGAAAAAAAAAAAAAGAAAAAAAAGAAAATGATAATGATGCAAATTTCATGGGATTTTTGCCCCTGCCCTGCAGCTGTGATTATGAGCCCAGATGAAGCCAAATAGACTTGTGTCTTCCACTCAGGGTGTAGAAGAAAATACACCATATTTGAAGTGAACTTATAATCAGATAAGCTGTGCACTATAAAGATGGAATCTAGTTACTTAAAGGGAGAGGCTAAGGGCAAGCCGATAGGAACTTTGGGAAGCCACCAGCGCCATGTTGGGGGATGAGTCAGGGATATATAAAGCCTGCAATATGGGGCTAGGTGTACTGTTCATTTTGACTTCGTGGGTGGAGGCCACCAATATCATCCCAGGACTAAGAGCAGCCATGAGGGAAAAGAAAATCATGTTTGTGATATCTTGCACCCATCCCTTTGTAGGCAAGTCTGAATAAATTTTCTTGTATCCCTGAAAAGATTGGAGAGTCTGATCCTTGATTTTCCTGGTATGATGGTCAGGATGCCATGGTGGAATCTCTCAGGAAGAAATCTCTACAACACAGGATCAGAACTATATTACGTAGCTAGCTCAGTACATTCAGCTTTCTATAACAATATACAATGGGCTGGACCATTTATAAATAACAGATATGGGTTATTGATAATCCTGGATTCTAGAAATCAGAGTGAAGGTATGCCAGATGGGGTTTGTTATGAGGGTAGATTCCTCATAGATTGAGCCTTCCCTTTGTGACCTCTTATGATAGAAGGGAAAGAGCAATATGGCCTCATAAGAATACTAATCTTATTTTAAATTCTTTACATGTTTGAGAATTTCATACATGCTTACAATAAATATGTTTTTCCCTATTGCCTACTCCCAGGGCCTTATATACCAGACCCCACGTGCTCTTCTTCGAACAGCTTCATCATACTCTGTTTTATTTCCTTCCTTCTTTCCTTCCTTCCTTCTCTCTCTCTCTCTCTCTCTCTCTCTCTCTCTCTCTCTCTCTCTCTCTCTTTCCTCCTGAAACCAACTAAGTCCCACATGCTAGGCTAGTGATCCTTTACTTCATTAGTTAATTTTCTGTTGCTGTGAATAAACACTGTGACCAAGGCAACTTAGAGAAGGAAGAGTTTATTGGCCTCACAATTCCATAAGGATTAGAGGTGATAATGGCAGGGGAAGCATGGCAACAAAAGTGTACACAACAAAAAGTCTAGTAGTGTTCATATCTTCAAGCAGGCACAGGAAGCAGAGAAAGAATGGAAATCCAGAGAGGGTGAGGAACTCTTTGAGCTCATCCACAGGAACATGTGTCCTTAATGATGGCCAAACTTCCTAAAGGTTCAGGTCAGCATCACCAACTATGAACCAAGTGTCCAAATACTTGAAGCCTATTGGACACACTGTCACTCCAACCACCACAATTATCATGTTCCTCCTATAGTCTAGATTCAGTTGGGCATAATATTTGCTTTCTGTCTTTCTGAGCTTAGAAAACTGTTAGATGGTGCCTGTCTTTGTGGCAGTATGTAGGAGGTACCTATTGTTACAGGATGAATGGTTGCTATGGAGATGGTAGCAAGGAGGTTGGAGGAGAATTCTGAAGGCTAAGATGGAGGATAAGTTGAGATATAGCAAAGAACAAATCTCCTTATCACAGTCTCAGCCTATTGTAGGTGAACTCTGAAGTCTAAAAGAACATACAGAAAGTGGATTGAGGGAAAGGGAACTGAGGACTCCCAAAGGCCAGACACTTAGAGACTTAACACACAATTTAATAGAGCCACAAAGTTACTGAGATATATTGCCTATTGATAATATATCTAAACTATATTTATGAAATGCTCTATCCACTTCAAATATATCTTATTAGAAAGAGAAGGATTTCCTCAAAGTGAAACAATATGTTAATAGGCATGCACCATATATTGTGTGAATTTTCCAAGTCTATGTGATACATGCAATCACAACTTTTACAGATGAGGATATTGACACTATAATAATGAGTTCCTACAAATTTCTACCTCATTAGGAAATAAGATGTTGTTTTTCTTTTTAATGTTTTTTTAATTAATTAATTTATTTAATGTGTATGAATGTATTGTCTGCATGCAAGTCTGCGCACCCGTGTCGTGCGATGCCGTGGAGGTCAGAAGAGGGTCTCAGATTCCCCTGGAACTGGAGTTCTCCTGGAATTGGAGTTACAGACAGTTCTCAGCCGCCATGTGGGTGCTGGGGATCGAACCCGGGTCCTCTGCAAGAGCGGTCAGTGCTCTTATGATGTTGTTTTTCTATAGAATAAATTTAAGGCATAATAGATAGGGTAGGCCCTAACTCCAGTTACCAGTGTCCTTTTAAGAGGGAGTGATTTGGGGATAAAATTAACCTAGATAATGTAGTAAGGAGTCCACACACCCTCAAGGAATGCCTGGAGCCACCAGAGGCTAGAAAAGACAGGAAAGGGAACTGGAGAGATGGCTCAGCAGTTAAGGGCCGTTGATTCCTTGCACCCACATGGCAGCTAACAACCATTTGTAACTCCTGCTCCAGGGAAGGTCTGATGCCCTCTTCTGACCGCCCCAGCCAATGCATGACATGGATGCACTTACATATATGCAGGCAATACAATAATTTAGAAAAAGTAATAAATATAATATATTTTAAATAAATAAATAAATACGACAGGAAAGATTCTTTTCAGGATTTCATGGAGAGACCTGGATATACTTTAAAAAGGCTGAATACTGACACACAAAAGCAGTGTCCACTTGCTATCTCCTGAATAATAAGAATATGACCTGTTAATATTAGCAATTATTCAGCCATTATCTCTCAAGATGTCCCTAAGTACAGTGACAGCGTCCTTATGAGAGACTGAAGAGGAGACTCATACCCAGAGGAGAAACGTGGAAACAGAGGAAGGCATGGGAGGGAGTGGCCACAAGGTAGGACAGGCCTGGATTTCCCAGTGTCTGGAGGAGGCAGTCAGTATCCTTAGCTGTAGCCTTTGGAGACAGCAGTATACTGTTATAAGACATGAAAGTGTACATGTCCTGACTCCCTCTGCCCTTGAGAATATAAAAATGGAACCACATTTGGAAACAGGGTTTATTTGGGTGTAATGAGTGAGGATCCTGGATGAGGGTGGCCTTAAATGTAATGCTAATGTCTTCATGGGAGTCAGAAGTGGAAATAGAACCAGGAGAGAAGCCATGTAGAACAGAGGCAAACATGGGAGTCATGGGGCCACAAGTCAAGTGTTGCCTGAATTTCCTAGAGCTAGAAGAATCAGGAAGGTTCTGGTACTGAAGCCCGTAGAGGGAACCCAACTATGACATGCCCACATCTCACCTTCTCAGTCTCTCCAAGACTGTGAGAGGACAAGTCCCTGTGGTTTCAAATCACACAGCTTTACCAGACTATGGTATCCCCAAGAGGTAAATTACAATGCTTGATCAATTGTTAAGTGCCAAAAATCTTTGTATTCCTACCTAAAACATGGGTATCTTTCTCTTCTAAGTCCTCCATGGCTGTACTTGGGTTCACAACCCACACCTGAATTTAGGATTCCAGAAATCAACAGTGTTGTAAAAGGCCACAGAGAAGCTCTTAGAACAGTAAGAACACACCAAAGCCATTTCCCAATGACATTTTGCAGATTTCTTTTGCATCATGAACATCAAGGTCTGTGTTCCAGTAATTTCTTTTTTTAATTTAATTAATTTAATTGTATTTTATTATTCTTTATGTGGATGACTGTACTGTCTGCATGTAGGTTTGTGCACCCCTGTTGTGCAATGCTGCAGAGGTCAGAAGAGGGTGTCGGATTCCCCTGGAACTGGAGTTAAAGACAGTTCTTAGCCACCATGTAGGTGTTAGGAATCGAACCCGGGTCTTCTGCAAGAGAAGTAGGGGCTCTTAACCTTTGAGCCATCTCTCCAGCCCCTGTTCCAGTTATTTCTGTATTTAGATACATTGCTGTGGGGATGAACCTTTGTGTGTGGCTTGAAGCGAGAAATTGTAAGACCTGTCCCGGGAGGTCTCCAGGTATCTGATATCTCTGTGGGCTTCCAGAGTTATCTGTATCTGGAAGATTCCGGATATTACAATGATTCTTGCTTCCCCCTATCTCTGCAAAGTCCCAGGTCCGTTCCCTTGAAGCACTGAGCAGAATGTCACACCTCTAGTTACCTGTTGCACAAACTGGAGTTCTGCAGCCCCCCCAATTAGAACTAAGTTGGCTCACCCCTCCCTTCTGCCTGCTCCCCGCTTCCTTGCCCAAAGAACAGTAGTCGTGAATATATAAACCTCACTGACAGAAAATAAACGGAGTTCCTATCCTCCCCAGTTCTGCACATGTGTGAGTCTGTTTATTTTTCCTACGGGTGTTCTCTGGCGGTATTCCCTCCCCCCTTCTTGCAGGAGCAGAGACCAGAGACTGCCGGCCTGCAGGCAGGAGGTAAGTCCTGGAGCTGAGCCAAGAAGGGAAGGACAGTGTGTGGAAGGTGGTCATTCGTGACTCAAAGACACCACACCCGACATATTGCTTTTGAAGTAGGGGCACCTATTAGATGTTAGCAGACACTTGTGAATAAATGAATACATCGTGATGCTCTACCACAATCATATTACATTTCTGTAACTCTTAGATAAAATGCAACTAAATTCTCTTTTTTTTTCACATAAATTTATTTATTTATTTATTTTTAACAAATCTAGACCAGTGTTCCCTCTCATTCCCCCACCCCGCCAGAGCTCATGCATTCTGCCAGACATGCTTTCCATCTCTTAGTCATTCTCAATATTTTCCATGGGGAAGTTGACTGTTTTGAGCAGAAGTTCACTGTTTCAGTCAGTTCTTTGATGCAGTATTTTCTGTTGTTGTTGTTGTTTCCAAAATGCGTTATGCCCAACTGCTTTGGACAAAAGCTCAGGGGGCCCTA
>VZQC01005798.1:608772-620468 GCA_009823505.1 Rhizomys pruinosus | reverse complement strand
CAAGAAACACATCTTACCTTCAAGGACAGGCACCACCTTAAAGTGAAGGGATGGAAAAAAATATTCCAAGCAAATGGTACCAAAAAGAAAGCAGGTGTTGCTATTTTAATATCGGATAAAATAGACTTCAAAGTAAAAGAAATCAGAAGAGACAAAGAAGGCCATTACATTTTCATCAAAGGAACAATCCACCAAGAAGATTTCACAATTATGAATATATATGCCCCAAATTCTGGTGCACCAAACTTTATAAAGACAATTCTCCAGGACCACAAGTCACAGACTAACCCCAGCACACTCATAGTGGGAGATTTCAATACCCCACTGAGTCCTTTGGATAGGTCAACAGGACAAAAAATAAACAGAGAGACATCTGAACTGAACGATATGATACACCAAATGGACCTCATAGACCTCTACCGAACATTCCATCCTAATACCAGAGAATACACTTTCTACTCAGCACCCCACGGAACATTCTCCAAAATCGACCACATCCTGGGACACAGAAGAAACCTCTACAAATACAAAAAGATTGAAATAATTTCATGCATCCTGTCAGACCACAGTGCAATGAAGCTCAACATCAACACCAGGACAAGCCCTCCTGCCTACAAGAACACATGGAGACTAAACAACACACTCTTGAATAATGAATGGGTCAAGGAAGAGATAAAGAAAGAAATAAAAACATTCCTGGAACTGAATGACAATGACAATACAACACAACAAAACTTATGGGATACCTTAAAAGCAGTCCTAAGAGGGAAATTTATAGCCCTGGGTGCCTACATTAGAAAAACAGAAAGAGCACAAGTGAATGATCTAACACTACAGCTAAAAGCACTTGAGAGGCAACAACAGATGAACCCTAAACGCAACAGACAGGAAGAAATAACAAAAATCAGAGCAGAAATCAATGAAATAGAAACAAAGAAAACAATACAAAAAATCAATGAAGCCAAAAGTTGGTTCTTTGAAAGAATAAACAAGATAGACAGACCTCTAGCCCAGTTAACAAAAAGAAAGAAGGAACAACTCCAAATCAATACAATCTGTGATGAAAAGGGAAATATCACAACGGACAAGGAAAAGATCAAGAAAATTATATGGGAATATTACAAGAACCTATATTCTACCAAGTTTGAAAATCTAGAAGAAATGGATGAATATCTGAAATCTTGGGAATCACCAAAGCTTGGCCAAGAGGAGACCAGCAGCTTAAACAGACCCATGTACTATTTTAAATGCAAATAAAATTCACTTTCCCAATATCTTTGAAAGGCAATCCTAACTTAGGAAAAAATATTCAATCAAAGCCTACTATTAATTCATATAACTCTACTCCTAGGACTTATATGTCTCCAACAAAGTTAAGAGAGCATTTTAATTGTACATTTTGGTTTAGCCTCATGACTCTACTTTTTATGGGGGAGCATCATTGTGAGACAGGGTCTTTCTTTATCTCCAGGTGGGCTGGAACTCCTATGTATTCAAGGCTGGCCTTGAATTCACAGAAATCCCCTTGCTTCTGTCACTTCAGTACTGGGATTAAAAATGTGCACTACCACACAGGGTTCATTTATTGCTTTTATTGAAACAGAGTTTTAGCCATTGAAACAGTATTAGCAAAACACACACACACACACACACACACACACACACACGCACGCACTTGTGGTAATCTTCAGGATTTATATATGTTAGTTTCCAGGAAAAAATGGGATTTGCTCATCTGATTTATTCCAATCTGTTGAGATAAGGACTTTAAATTCCTGGTGGACTCAAAGTTGTCATAGGGGACTCAGACAGAAGGTTCTATAGCCATTTCTTCTGAATTGGAACATATCCATTTGGAGGGAGGCTCATGAGCATCAAGAAGAAAATAGATCTTAAAAGTCAAATTAACTGAACAAAATTTACAAGTTTCAGGAAGCTCCTTAAACTTATAAGATACTCAGAGTCTCACTTCCAGGGTCTATAAGCAGTAGAAATTTCTTGGGAGAGGAGACTGACCAGCCAAGCTCATAATCAGAGAGAATAATGGCATTGACTGGCTGCCCATGGAATGCGAGTGGTGGGTAACAGCTGGACATAAAGTGTATAGGTCTTAAAAAGGGAGTCCATCTCTGTAACACTGTGAGTTAAACCTAGTTGAAGATGTTTTAGGCACATAACTTTCATAACTGCCATATTAAGGTAAGTTGATACTATTTTCCACCATCTCACAATGTTAGGGGAATTTAACCTCCCAAGATCAACCTTGTCCAGTGAGAAGACTCAAGCTGTACTTAGGAAAAAGAGAAATATTATACTTTATTATATACAGAGGTATACATCAGAAATAAAAACAGGTTTTTATAGGATTTTCATATTATTCTTTGACAATAATCATATTGGTGGATGTAAGATGTAGTGTAAATGCTTTTTAAGCTATTAGAGAAAATTTTAAATGGTCATCTCTTTGACAAAAAAGCAGATGTTTCAAGAAAATGTGGGTTGTGACATTTCCAAGTAACATGGCATGTTGCAGATGCCAGTACAGTCTTAGCCATTTTAACAAGACACATTGCAGTAGAGGTTTAGTCAACATCACAGACTTTGTGAGTGGTTTTATGCCTGGCCTTATCTCAGCCTTGGAAAGTGATAACAATGCGCTCCATGACTGTATTAGTCTGACCAAGACATTAAAGAAGAAAATCCCCAATGGTTTTCTACACTGAAGCCTAGCTGAAAGAGTGACAAATAAATGTGACCACTAGAAGAAAATACTATCCTAAAACTTGATCACTTTATGTCTATTTGTGTCTGTTTTTGAGCCAGGGTCTCCCTATAGCCCCAGCTGTCCTGGACTTCACCATGTAGACCACCCTTGCTACCTGCCTCTGCCTCCTGAGTGCTAAGAATGATTGATCTCTTTATAAGAAGGATAGTGTTTGTTGTTTTTTTTTTTCTTTTCGTTTTACACTTTTGTTAAGTACAGGGAGAAGCTTCCAAGGTCCTATTACTTCTGCATGTATCAGTAAGCATATATTATTAGGGTTATTATTAGGTGTACATAATGTTCTTTTTTCCTGCACTTTAGTTTTAATAATTGGCATGAGGGAAAACTAGCAGTAAGTATATAAATATCTACAACTTTGAAATGAATCAAATTTAATGGATTTGTGAGTTGAGGTCTTAGTTGAGAAATAATAATATTTCATAGTGGTATGCCTCAAAACTAATATTAGAACTAATGCTAAAGGTAATTATTTCTTCATACAACTATCATATCAAAATTTCTTATACAGTAATAGAATTACATTATCTCCAGTACTAGTGAATTTGGGTCCTAATAAACCTTACTTTTATACATAAAGTTCTTGTGAAATATATTTGTTAGTACTTATTTGTAGTACTTAACTACCACACATAACATATATTGAGGTCATTAGTTCATAGTAGTTTAATTTTTCCTTACAGTAAATACCAATGGAGATAACTCTGTATATGTCCCATTATAAGCATGATAAATATATATTGATGACCTGAAGAAAAACAGGACATGACTTCCACATGTCTTGGTAACTGTGGCCGTTTACTTTTTCTGGGATAATATGAGAAATTCGAATGTCATCCTCAAATGTATATGCACACACATCTAAAGCATAATTTAATTTTAATATTATATCATATATGAGCATATCTTATATAATGAGAGGGAGAAAAGCATGTAATACCTGATGTATACTGTTTATCCACAAGGAACTCACAACAGAAGAAGTTGTCAGTTCAAGAACTGCCTAAAATCAAGCCAATGAAAATTCCAGCATAGATGGGGAGCTCTCCTCTCTAGACTCCACTCTTTATTGCAGTTTGTGGTTACTGAGTGAGGAGAAGTCACTCTCTTTTAAGGACCTGAGTACTGGTAAGTTACCCATGCACTGGTGGACACTGCAGCACACCCAGGCACATGTGGGCAACACTAATTTTTAATGCATTTATTTATGTTTTATGTATTTCAGACGTCAATTTTCAGTTCAATTTAGGCATATTCCCCTTTCCCTTCCTCCCACCCCCACCCCAGATCATGCATTCTGCCATAACTGTCCTGCATCTTTCTCTCAGTCTTTTTTCTGTTTAGAAATTCACATTTTCCTCTTTTAATTTTATATTACTCTAAAATATGGATACATAATTTCCACCCATATGCAGTAATTACAGAGTCTGAAAATAAGTGGTGGGTGGATTCTAAAGCCCAGGGCAACACTAATTTTAAAAAATAAATGAAGACATAAGAGGGAAATATTTGGAGGAAAATAGTGTAGAGAGCATCAGGGGATATTAGAATGGTATGCTCAAAATTCTTTGAATTTCCAAGTGCGATGGTGCATGCTTTTAATCTTAAGAGTCAGAGGCAGAAGCATATGGATCTCTGTGAGCTTTAGGCCAACCTGATCTACATAGTCACATCCAGGACAGTTGGCCTCAATAGTGAAATGATATCTCAAAAAGCATACAAGCCAGCTGTGCATGGTGGCACATGACTTTAATCCCAGCACTCAGGAGGCAGAGACAGGTGGAGCTCTGTGAGTTCAGGGCCAGCCAGGACAGCTAGAGCTACAGGAAAACCCTGTCTCAAAAAGAAACACACACACACACACACACACACACACACACACACCCTCACACACACAAAATAAATAAATAAATAAATAAATAAATAAATAAATAAATAAATAAATAAAAGCAAACAAGCCAGCAGGGCATGGTGATGCTGGTGGTGCACGCCTTTAATCCCAGCCTTTGGGGAGCAGAGACAGGTGTATCTCTGTGAGTTCAAGGCCAGCCTGGTCCACATAGTGAGTTTCAGGACAGCTGGAGCCACAGGGAAGCCCTGCCTCAAAAAGACAAAAAAATAAATAAAATAAAATAAAAATCAAACAAAATCCCAAATTAAAGTATGAAATATTTAAAGAATAAATTAAGATCTTTAAAAACAGTAAAATTGTTTGTTTATATTAAAATACATTTATTATATATCATAATGGGCTTCAGAATTATTATGGTTTCAGATATGTATACACTGTATTTCAACAATGTTCATTCTTCTCAATTACCTTGTTGTAAATGAAACAAACATGGGGGAGAAAGGCTTTGTTGCATCAGGTAGGAACTTGGAGATGGGAGGTGAAGCACTGACCATGCAGGAATACCCCGATGGCTTGTTCACCTGGTCTGTACTCCACGTGCTTGCTTTTTGTTTTGATGTGTGGGATTGAGAGTTCTCCCTGTTAGCACAGCTGGACTGGAACTTGATCTGTAGAACAGGCTGGTCTATCCCATCTGTCAAACATCAGGACAGTGCCTCAAAGATATGCACACAGGCCGTTCTGGTGAATTCTAGAACAGATTACCTTTTTCTTTGTGTCAAGTTAAAAATAGAACGAACTATGGTATTTGATTACAACATGGCCATGCTGGTTATGGTGGCATTGGTGTTTAATCTCAAAACTGGAGAGGCAGAGGCAAGCAGATCTTTGTGATCTGCTTGGCCTACATACAAAGGTCAGCTTGGCCTACATAGCCAGTTCCAGGACAGCTGGGGCTACAGGAAGACCCTGCTTCAAAAAGATAAAAAAAAAAAAAAAGACACACAACTTTAACCAAGATCACATATGGAAGGAAGAGTTTATTTGGCTTACGTTTCCAGGGGTAAGGATCAATAATGGCAGGAGAGCCATTGTAGAACAAGTTACCTAGAAAAGAATGCCAGATGATGCCATCTTCAAGCCTAGACAGAAGGTAGAGAGCGACTGGAAATTCAGCGCCAGTTAAGAATTGACAAATCCTACCCCCAGGGATGTGTTTCCTCCTGAAAGGCCACACCTCCTAAAATCTCCCCAAACAGTTCAACCAACCACCAACAAAATGTCTAGATACTTGGAGCCTATGGGAAACACTTCTTATTCTCTTTCCTCCTATAGGATTTAAAGTATCTAGAACAAGTGACACTGGGGGCTGGAGAGATGGCCTAGCGATTAAAAGCACTGACTGCTCTTGCAGAGGACCCGGGTTTGATCCCCAGCACCCACATGGCAGCTGAGAACCATCTTTAACTCCAGTTCCAGGGGAATCTGACACCCTCTTCTGACCTCCGCAGCATTGCAAGACACAGTGCACCAACCTACATGCAGACAGTACATTCATACACATAGAAAAATAAACAAAATAAAAAAAGAACAAGTGACTCTGAAAAATAAGTAACTGAGTTACTGAGAGAAGAAAATTTAATAAAAGACAAAGACTCAACAGGGAGAAAGCCCATTACTTAATGAATGTTCATGTAGGGAAACGTATCTGCTGTTTTGGGGGCTTTCTTTTTTTGTTTCTTATTTATTTATTTTTTTCATTTTTTAACAATAAGTAATAACTTATGAGTACAAGCATCCTTCATGTAAAACCAATTTGTAAGTAGCTGTCCCCAAACTCACACAGTCCAAGGGTCCCACCATCCAGCTGGGGGGTTTGTATGTTCAGTCAAGTTGATCAAATAAGTGTCCAGTCTATATTGCTGTAGTTTCAACATTCACCCCAAAAGCAGCCCTTACATTCTACCACGCCCCCTCTTCTGCAGATTCTTCCCTAGGCTTAGAAAAGGGGCACAGGTGGACGAGAAGCAAAACAGTCTACTGTCTCTGGAGCTGTCGTTTTGGACTCTAGTCAATTCTGGCTGTTTCCTTTCATGGACTGACAGTTTTTCCAGGAATAACTTTTCAATCCTACTAATGAAGCACAGACAATTAGATATATAGGTATTTATACAGTACTAATTGTTGTGGTAGGTTACTTTGGTATAGACACAGATATTTGAATGGTATGTTAATCCATGAATTACATTTTTTTCTGTAAAATATGACAGGGTCTTACTGAGGCTTATAACATCTCTTAACCACTAGAGGATGTAAGCTTGTGGCATCAGCCATGGGTTATTCCTCCAAGGAGATAGCTGATAGCCAATTAGATTTGGGATATAAGGGCATATGGCTACCACTGATGCACAGTATTACCAGGCAGGTGAGGTGTAGCTGGTGCTGACAGAGGAGTCTTGCTTGACTCAAGAAGACCTATATTTGCTTTATTGGGTTAGTGGCCTTTGGTAACACTCTCTGGTATTCCAGAGACCAACTGTACACTTGCAAGTGCAGTCTCAATACATCTTTTCCATGCTTACATCAGGTCTTCAACAGCAGGGCCTTATCACCTCTCTTCTTGCAGGTACCCCAATTTACAGGCAAGAAACCTTTACATTTTGTGGGGGTTTGGATCCCCTGGCCAACATCTCCTTGGCAGAATAATCCATTGCTGATATCAGGGTTCTCCTGTATTAATATATTTTGCTTAAGTGCACAGCTTAAGGAGACTTTAGCATTATATTTGGTTCTGAATAGAGAATACTTTTCACAGTTCCTATGTCTATTAGTCAATTAAAGAATGCAGTTTTACCAGTTTTATAAGAGATTACCTCTATAACAGTTGGCTCCTATTTATAGATAGAGAACGACCTCATCATCATCATATTTTTCCTTGTTCTATGAAGGAGAGGTAAGAAAATCCCTCGTATTAAAACTTTATGGCACCTAGAAGGTACGTTTCATTAGGACTCATTATAAGTAGTTGTTACGGGGCTTGAGAGATGGCCTAATGGTTAAGAGCACCGACTGCTCTTGCAGAGGACCCGGGTTTGATTTCCAGCACCCACATAGTACCTAAGAACCGTCTTTAACTCCAGTTCCAGGGGAATCTGAAACCCTCTTCTGATCTCCGCGGCATTGCACGACATGGGTGCACCAACCTACATGCAGACAGTACATTTTTAAAATTTATTTTATTATTTTTTTCACATAAATTTATTTTTATTTTTTAACAAATCTAGACCCATGTCCCCCCCATTTGCCCACCCCACCAGAGCTCATGCATTCTGCCAAATAAGCTTTTCATCTCTTTCTCAGTCTTTCTCAATATTCTCCATGAGGATGTTGGCTGTTTTGAGCAGAAGTTCACTGCTTCAGTCAATTAATACACATAAAAATAAATAAAATTGAAAAAATAAAAATAAATGGTTGTTACAAGTAGGATCCACAGAGGGTTTTGATGTCTGAGTCTTTTCTTCCTTTCAGTGTTCAGACGGGCCAACCTTTCTGCTGGCACTTCCTGGTACATCCTACACAATGCAAAGCTGTGTCTTTTCTTTCTCAGCCATTACGTTGGTGATGTTTTGACCTGTGGGAGCATACAAATCTTTTCCCGTAGTTAGTTTTAAGATTTGAATTGCAAAGTTTTTGACATAAAGTTTTCACATATATCTGTATCCCTCCTTTTTATTTTAGGTTTTTGTTTTTTAACCCATGAGTCTCAAAAAGGCATTTATAGTACACGTACCTATAGGCAGGAATCAAGTTGCAGATTTCATCAAATTCACCCAAGCTGTTTTGGGTAACTGTATGTCATTAACTTGGGAAGCAAACTTAATTTCTTAAGTTAAATCATCCTACAGGTAAAAGAGAATGCTACAAGATGATACTGTACAACAGAAAAATTATAGAGAACATTTGTATGTGCCAATCCCAAAGTTATTGTTTTACAGATTTTTAAGTAAAACAAATGTGGACGACAACAATTTTTATTTCCAATTAACTAAGGTGCATTATTGTTTTTATCAAAACCTTTAAACCAATGTTGTTTAATATACACATATTTACTTTTATTAAGTCCTAAAACACTACGTAAACTGTAGACAGAGTTTGGGCAAAATTGGATACTTGTTGAACTCACGTCAATTAAATATACATTACTCCAATATAGACCTGTGTCCCTCTCCCGCCCCTCTCACCCCTCCCAATTCACCATTCAGTCAGTTTTCTGATGCAGTCTTTCTATTGTTGTTCTTTTAATATGCATCCCTCTCCACAAGAAATATTTACAACTGGGTTATTGATGCTAGCATCCGCAGATGAGGGATACCATTCGTCGTTTGTTTTTCTGGGACTGTGTTACTTCACTTAATATTCTTTTGCCAGACACCCTTTTTTTCTAGGTGGATATGGAGAGCAATTTCTGCCTGTCTCTCTAGTAATGCACCAAACAGCAGCATTAAGATTGACTCTCCTGCCTTCAAGCAGCCTAATCACAGGCTGGTGATTTCCTACCCTCCCTGGTCACCTTATTGAACCTCAAGACAGAATAGTCATTCAGCCACCTGCTCTAACCCTCATTAAAGTCTTATGAAGACAAAGCGTGTTTGGATCTGTGCTATTATACAAGATATCATCATTCAAGCACTGAGGTATTCCTTTCCCTCGAAGCAAAGTTCGTTCTATCTCAAGAGTGATGTATCTGTCTGTCCCTGGCTGTAGGGCTCTCCACAATTATTAAATATCTATGAACTTTTCCTCTGATGCATGGCTTCTCATTGCAGAGGTTGGATGTTTTTGAGATGTATGTGCAGTGCAGAAAAATGAAATAGGTACAGAGGTGAATTTTCTAGCCAAATATGTTTCAGGATACTACAAAATATGACTCAAGAGAGAAGCATTTTTTAAAGTATTAATGATATATTCACAAGGAATCGCATAACCCTTTTACTTAAATACCTGTTCTACATTCCACTGACATGGCTTAAAAATGAATAATGGTATTAAGTTATATAAGGTCTACCCACCCATATTTTGGGACATTTTCTTCCTAAAATGGCAAGATATACATTGCTAATAAAATTGTAAAAATATTATATGCAGAATGAAGAATCTAAGAAAATGCTTTATTTTGGTTTTATTATAAGAAAGCATGTAGATGCTGATAGAAAATAGGATTTTGGAGCCGGGTGTGGTGGTGCATACCTTTAATCCTAGCACTTGGGAGGTAGAGGCAGGCGGATCTTTATGAGTTCAAGGCCAGCCTGGTCTACAGAGTGAGTTCCAGGACAGCTGGGGCTACAGGGAGACCCTGTCCCCCCCAAAAAAAGAATTCTATAATGGGCTGGAGAGATGGCCTAGCAGTTAAGCAAATGGGGCAGAAGGAAATGCAGAATGTACAGTTTGGATATGAAAAGTACACTAGGAAGATTAAAGGTGTGGCCAAGGCATGTGAAGGAGAGGCTCCCTTTCATAAGGAGACTAAAATGATTAAGGAGAGGTCTGGAGATTTACAAGTAAACAAAAGAATCAGTACCTTCAGGGCAAGACCACACCCAGCTAATCCTCCAACAAGTCCAGGGCACTGACTGCTCTTTCAGAGGACCCAGGTTTGATTCCCAGCACCCACATGGCGGCTGAGAACCATCTTTGACTCCAGGTCCAGGGGAATCCAACACCCTCTTCTGACCTCCACAGCATTTCATGACATGGGTGCACAGACCTGCATGCAGACAGTACATTTATACACATGAAAGAAATAAAGAATTCTATAATGTAATTACATCATATACAAAAAATTGTGTTCCACCTAGCAAGTACTATATACCTTATTACAGCCTCAAGTAAAACAGACATATATAAATATTGAGTTACCCATACATACTAAAACTGTTTTGTATATGTTATACTTTGCACATGTTTTAATATATTTTTAATTAAAAAAATTATTTACTTTTAATGTGTATGACTGTACTGTCTGCATGTAGGTTTGTGCACCTGTGTTGTACAATGCTGAGGAGGTCAGAAGAGGGTGTCAGATTCCCCTAGAACTGAAGTTAAAGATGGCTCTCAGCTGCCATGTGGGTGCTGAGGATCAAACCCGGGTCCTCTGCAAGAGCAGTCAGCACTCTTAACCACTAGGCCATCTCTCCAGCCTCATTTGAGATAGTCCTATTTTACCAGAGATGCAGGGATGGTTCAACATATGAAAATCAATAAATATCATAAAACACATAAATGGACTGAAAGAAAAACCACACAATCATCTCAATTGATGCAGAAAAAGCCTTTGACAAAATCCAGCATCCCTAAAAAAAAATCCAGCATCGCTTCATGCTTAAGGTCCTAGAGGGAATTGGATTGGAGGGATCATTCCTCAATGTAATCAAAGTCAATTACAGGAATCCCACTGTCATCCTAAATGGAGAAGAGACAGAAACATTCCCCTTAAAGGTAGGAACTCAGCAAGGCTGCCCCCTGTCACCACTCCTCTTCAGTATAGTGCTTGAAACACTTGCTAGGGCAATAAGGCAAGAAAAGGAAATTAAAGGAGTACTAATTGGAAAAGAGGAAGTCAAGCTATCCCTTTTTGATGATGATATGATTGTTTACTTAAGGGATGCTAAAAACTCCACCAGAAAGCTCCTAGAAATGATTAAGAGTTTCAGTAAAGTGGCAGGATACAAAATTAACCTAGAAAAATCAGTAGCCTTTCTTTACACCAACAACAAGCAACTGAAGAAGGAATACAAGGTGACCTTCCCACTCACAATAGCCTCAAAAACAATAAAATACCTAGGAACAAACCTAACCAAAGACACCAAGGATCTCTACAACAAAAATTTTAAACCCCTGAAGAAGGAAATTGAAGAAGACATCAGAAGATGGACAAACCTCCCATGCTCATGGATTGGGAAAATAAATATAGTAAAAATGTCCATCCTACCCAAACTAGTGTACAGATTTAATGCAATCCCAATCAAAATCCCCAAGAGTTTCTTCACAGGCTTGGAAAAAAAA
>VZQC01005798.1:551120-607584 GCA_009823505.1 Rhizomys pruinosus | reverse complement strand
ACCCACATATGAGAGATACCATTTGTCGTTTGTTTTTCTGGGACTGTGTTACTTCACTTAACATGATATCTTCTAGCTCCATCCATTTACCTGCAAAGTTCATGATGTTGTCTTTCTTTACCGCTGCATAGAATTCCATTGTATATATGTACCATATTTTCTCTATCCACTCGTCAGTTGAGGGGCATTTGGGTTGGTTCCAATTATTTGCTATTGTGAACAGAGCCGCAATAAATATAACTGTGCATGTATCTCTGCAGTAAGATGAGTCTTGTGGGTATATACTCAGGAGTGGTATGAATGGGTCAAATGGCAGGCTCATTTTGAGTCTTCTAAGTGTTCTCCACACTTTTTCCATAGTGGCTGCACAAGTTTACATTCCCACCAGCAATGTATGAGTGTTCCCCTTTCCCCACACCCTCTCCAGCACTTGGAATCATTTGTTTTCTTGATCCTAGCCAGTCTTACTGAAGTAAGATGGTATCTTAAGGTGGTTTTAATTTGCATTTCCTTAATTATTAGCGATGTTTTAAAAAATAAAATGGTGGCGTGCTGGCACATGCCTTTAATCCTGTCACTCAGGAGGCAGAGGCAGAGGTATCTTTGTGAGTTCAAGGCCAGCCTGGTCTACAGAGTGAGTTCCAGGACATCTGGGGCTACAGGGAGAACCTGTCTCAAAAAGGCCAAAAATAAATACATAAAATAAAATAAAATGAAGAAAAAGTAAAATGATAAAAATTTTTACATATTAAAAAACCTAATGAAGGAAATGATAAAGAAAAATACCCAAGATTAAACTTTGGCTTCCATAGACACATGCACAGAGGTATGCATTGAAATACCTATAACATACACAGAAATGAATAACTGTGCAAATATGTGTTATTCTAGCCAAATTCAATATGATCAACATAATACTGAACAGTAATAGAGATAGACAGATAGATAGATAGATGATACATAGATAGATAGATAGATAGAGAGAGAGAGAGAGAGAATAAGTGACACTCATGCCCAAATCAGTATTACTACAACAATGGTGTATAGAAATGCATAATATATAAACACACCCATAAATGTGTGTATTTAAGATATCTAGATTTTGTAATTAAGATATGCTCATTTCCATAGTTATAGTGTATACAAATTCATAATTATACAGCAAATATAGTGTACCATTGTGGCTTGATTCCAAATTATTTCAGAGGCTCATGTGTATGAAATCTTGTTCTCTATTACATTAATGACCAGAGTTGAGTATTTGAAAGATAAGTGGATCATGACCTTTCTGAAATCATTAGTGAATTGATGCAGAGTATTTGAAGACACTATATGGAGGGGGCCCATAATCTATGAATAGGAACATATGTGAAATTGGACCATTAGGAGTGTCTCCTTGAAAGGCATATTTCATATTTTATTTTATGTGTATTGCTTGCATGAGTGGAAGTGCACCTGTGTTGTGCACTGCCTATGGAAACCAGAAGAGAGTGTTGGATCTCCTTCAACTGGATTTAAGGATTGTGGTTAGCTGCCATTTGCATGCTGGGAATCAAACCCAGGTCCACTGCAAGACCAGCCAGTGACATTAACCACTGTGCCATCTCTCCAGCCCCTATACTTAGACTCTAGAGTTTTCTTTCTCTCTGTGTGCAACATGACCACCATGAGGCAAGCAGCTTTGTTACAGGGCAAACTCCTGTTACTTCTCCTTGTGATAAATAGTTTTTTTTTTCAGGAGCATACTTTATTATAATAGCCCATCACGGGCAGGACTGTGAGGTAGCTGGTCTTATTGTTGGAATATTGTCGTATACACATTTAATATGTCAGTATGGTCATGTCAGGAAGCAAAGAAAGGGAAATGCTTGTACTAAGCTCACATTCTCCTTTTTATTCAGTCTGTGGCATCAGTTCATGAAGCAGTGCCATCCACATTTCATAGAGCAGTGCCACCCATATTTATCCTGTGGCATCCCATCTCAGTGAAACTCATTCTCAAAGCAGGCATATCCAGAAGTTAGAAGCCTAGGTGATTCTAAGTGGGGTGAGGTAGACTATTACAATAACCATTATGTCTTGAATAAAAATAAAACTTTCTTCTTTCAACTGAACTTTTCAATCACAGAAAGGTAACCAGTGTAGGTACTATTATGCACCACCATGCTCCTCACACAGGTTTTACTGAATGACATACTGTGTATATAATATCGCCCAATGTTATGTGCCCATTTGATTGTGTCTGTATTACTCATTTGCATTAATGCCACCTCATGATACTTACACAACCCAAAAATCATGTTACAATGCATTTTTAGGAATATATGTTACAGGCTACTGCATCTACATAATTTGTTTAATGTCATGTGCTGGATAGCTTTAGTGTCCACTTGACACACCTGGGTTAAAGGAACCTTATTGAGGAATTGCTTCCATTGGACTGGTCAGTGGCCATGTCTATGTGACATCTTCTTGATTGCTGAGTCATGTGGGAGGGTCCAGCCCACTGCAGGCAGTGCCTCTCCTAGGCAAGTGGTTCTATACTGTATAAAGTAGTCTGCTTTCTTATATGGGTTATTCATTGGTTATACATGTTCTATACAGCATGGGTCAGGGGAGCAATCCAGGAAGAAGTGGTCCTCCATACCCTGTGCTTGAGCTCCTTCCTCCAGGTCCCTGTCCTGAGTTCCTGCCTTGGGCTCCCTGAGTGATGAAAAATGTCCTGGGATATGTAAGACAAATAAACACATTCCTCTCAAAGTTGGTACTGATCACAGTGTTTTGTGACAGCAATTGAAAAGAAACAAGAACAGAAACTGGTACCAGAGAATGGGCTATTGTTGTGACAGACCTGACTTTGGTGTTTTGTGGAAGTGTTTGGAACTTTGGGCTAGAAAAGTCATTGAATGCTTACAGTTTGTTGCTGTGGAGCTTGGAACAGTTATGCTGAAAGAGTTGCAGACAATGGAGGCCTGACTTGTGAAGCTTCAAAGGGAAGCAGAGAACTTCAGGATGTTTGGATATTTTTGAATTCAGAATCTTTGTGTTCAGGTCAGCTGGGGCTGAATAATCAGCTATAAGTAGCAAAAGACCAGTACCACTGTGGTAAAAGTTTTCTTGGAAGAATTTTATCAGGGTCAGCACCCAGAACCTATAGTCCAGAGGGGGCTGGAGCTCCCATCTCAATCCGGAAGGAGGACTCGGTAACGTGTAGTGTAATAGTCTCCTGTATGCTTCTTGTGTTAAAATGTGAAGGGGTCACAGAAAGCAGCTGAGGCCTGGCACTGTGAGAAGCCAGGAAAGGCCAGTGGTGAAAGTCCACCTCAGATGCGGTGAAAACCCCAGGATTGCAGGGATCATGAAGAGAATGTGAGGTTTTGCACCAGGAGATGTCAGAAGAGACCATTGGTGAAGGTACCAGGTCAGTTTCAATAAGACTCCATGATTTTTGGAAATGCCAGGACCATGAGATGACCACCAAGAGTAGCAGCAAGTGTAAAATGGAGCTAGCCTGGACCTGCAAGACAAACTGTGTGGGAAACAGAGTCAGAGGTGGAGCTGCTGAAATGCTTTAGAGCCCAGAATATTGTGAGTCAATCCCAGACATCCAGGCTTGAGCTACTTTGCTGGACTTTGGTTTTGCTTATGTGTGCCAAATTTTTCCCTTTTGAAATAAAACAGTACTTGTTTTGAATTTTACAGGAGCCCACATGTAAGAGACTTTTAAGAGACATTTTAAGCATTAAAAATGTCTATGGGGCTTTTAAGGTTGTACTGTACTATGTTGTGATAAGAATGTTAACATCATATCTTGGGGATAAGAAATGGAAATGTGGTGGTTTAATAGTGATGTGTTTGTGTGTCAAGTTGACAAGGGGTCAGTTGGGTTGAATAGCTTTAGTGTCAACTTGACATGCCTGGGTTGAGGGAACCTCTGTTGGGGAATTGACTCCATTGGACCGGCCTGTGGCCACGTGTGTAGAGTATTTTCTTGATTGTTGAGTGATGTGGGAGGACAAAACCACTGTGGGTGGTGCTACCCCTGGGGGTGTGGCACTATATTGTATAAGAAAGCAGGCTGGGTATGGGCCAGCGGAGCAAGAGAGTAAGAAACATTCCTCCATGGCCTTTGGTTCATCTCCTGCCTCCAAGTATCCTGCCCTGATTTCCTGCCTTGAGGTGTCCCTGTGATGAACTGTAACCCAGGAGATGTAAGAAAAATAAACCATTTCCTCTCCAAGTTGATATTGGTCAGAGTGTTTTGCCACAGCAATTGAAGAGAAACTATAACACCATGTAACATGTTTCAAAGAATATATGTTACAAGTTATGTCATCTAAATAATTTGAACTGACATGTATGTGAATATACATATGTATTTTAAATCTTCATTTTATGTTTATATCAGTCTACGTGGATAGTGTTGGTTCATATCATCAATGAGGAACAGAGAAACTGAGAGCCAGTGGTTATGTTTAAGATTCTAGTAAGCTCGTGTATGAATGTGCAGTGTCACTCTAAGAGTATCCTGACTAGGAGAAGAGGTCCAATTAGTAAAATACCAGCAAGAGAGCCCGAGTTAGATACTGGGGGACTAGAAAGAAAGGCCAAGTATGGAGGTTCACACTTGTAATCCCAGTGCTGGGAAAAAAGAGACAGGCAGATCCTATGTAATCAGTCTGAGCAAATTGGCAAGGTGAAGATCCTTGTAAAAGCTCATCTGTCAAAAAAACAAGTTGCTTCTTCCTATGACCCACTGACTTGGCTGGGAGGAAGACAGAAGGTGAGGATTAGAATTGCCAAAATGTATTATACAAATGTATGAAATTATCAAGCAAGAAAATTGAGTTATGAGAAAGTTGAGTTACAAAAAGGTGGATCACTCCTGAGGAATACACATACACACACACACACACACACACACACACACACACACACACGCACACACACACATGCATGCGCTCACGCACACACAGAGGATCCTAAATACTCATACACATATACTGTTATGAAAACTAACCAGAGACTGACCTAGTCCACAGATAAGACTCAAACAATTCTCATGACATAGAGAAAGTTATGTATTATTCTTTATTATGCACAGATCTCAGGGTGGACTAACCATTTCTGAGGAAACTGAGGCCACACCCAGAAATACATAGAAGCAGTTGCAGAAATTCTTACATCATCCTTTGGTAGTAATCATATTGGTGGTTTTGAGATTTCCAACACAGAAATACAAATGTTCCTTAGGGTATTACTGGAAATTTAAATAGTGTTTTACAAAGAAGGAGGTATTTGGGAAAAGTGTGGTGTAGCATGTCCATAATATGCTATGCCAGTACAACATTAGCCATTTTAAAAAGTAGGACACAGGGTAGCATATGCTTCCTCAAAAACTACTGCATGACACAGTATTCCCCAAGACCTCGGAGACTACAGTGTTTGTGTTTGTCTGCATGTCTCATCTCAGGGTCAGATGGAGCTTAGAGTGACCTTTATAATTTGACTAAAATTAGAAGCTTCCAAATCCTAACTGTGACTTCCATGTGTCTTCAACCAGCATTCTTGGTACATAAGTTTCTTGTCAAGTACATTTGTAAGTACTTACTCATTTCCCACAAATTTATACTGAGGTCACAGTTCTTTAGCTCCATATTAGGATAATCTTCACACATCAGTCACACACACACACACACACACACACACACACACATACACAATTTGTTAGATCTCCTCTCTTAAAAACGTTGTCTGTCTCCCAACTCAGTATAACTATACAGCACATCATTGGGTAAGAGTGTTAGTGTTCTCCAAAGAAACGTAACTGATAAAATGAAGATGATAGATAGATAGATAGATAGATAGATAGATAGATAGACAGATAGATGATAGATAGATAGATAGATAGATAGATAGATAGATAGATAGATGATAGATAGATAGATAATAGATAATAGATAGACAGATCGATAGATAGATAGATAGATAGATAGATAGATAGATAGATATACAGATAATAGATAGATATATAGATAGATAGGTGATAGATAGATAGGTAGATAGATAGATAGATAGATAGATAGATAGATAGATAGATAGATAGATGACTCCTGGAGGTCTGCTAGTCTTCAATCTACCTTGGAACCTGGATAAGTTGTTTCTACTGTCAGTGAAGAAGTGACACACCAACAAGGTGAACTCTTGTAAGAGAAAACACGCAGGGAAAAGTGAAACCTTTTATATGGGCTGCGATGAGAAAGTATCAGCCACATTCAGAGTGGCTCTTCCAGCTTCAAATATTCAATCAAGAAGGTCTTTCTCTTGTCAGTTAATTCCACATCCAGTCAAGTAGACAGTGAGATTAGCCATCACAATAAGCCTAGAAACTATATTACAATTTCCTCATACAATTGTTTGACACAATCAAAAATTTGAGTGATGGGCATGTAGCACAATTTCAGAGTAGTTTCTGTTACATTTTATATAAAAGGGCTTGATGTTGTGACAGGTCCGTCCTTATATTTTCAGATGTGTTGGTACATTATAAAATGTGAAAATGAGTGTTAAGATGCTTGCCAAGAAAGATAAATTACATGAAATGATTCAACACTTGGGCTTAATACATTTCTGAAAGGAACACAAAAATAAAATAAACAAGGCAGATTAATTACTGTGGCCATTTTTATTGATCATAATAGGTTGTATGTCTTATGTAGTTTCTAAATTTCTCCATGTTTTAAAGTATAATATCCTAACACAATGTTATTGGTTTCTGAGTACTACAAACTAGATGGAATTAATAAGAAAAAATAAACAAAGAAATTGAATAAACAACTAACAAACTATTCTTTTTCCATGCCAGAAAGCCAAAGACACGAAGGATTTAGGCATGCGAAGGTCTCAAATCCTCTACAGGTTCCATGAGAAGGTTCCTCCTGTCCCTTTCAGCTACAGATACCTCCAGGCAACCCTTGGTTTGTTACACCATCCCTTCCACTTCTGCCTCGTTCTCCATGTGATTTAATTCTGTGAGTAAGTCCAAAGGTCTCTTGTCTCATTACAAAGAACTGTTGTGATTGTTATTTTTTGAGGTCTACTTGGGTGAATTAATGAACACACAGCTGCATGGTAAAAAAAATTTCTCTCCTCTGTTACTGGGAACTTCATTTCTTGACTTTGAATATATATATATATATATATATATATATATATTAGAGCAAAATAAAGAGAGAACAAATANATATATATATATATTCATGTAATTTCTCTGACATTATAAAGGCAGAACCTGCATCTGTACCTGAACCATGGGAAAGCTTTCTCAGAATTTTTACCTAGACTGAAACTTAATACTTCTTGTCATACCTAGTTCTGTAGCTTTAGGAAAGAGGATGAGCCATATTCCAGCTTCTGTGTTTTTTGAGCTATAGATGTCAGCCCTGAGCAAACAGCTCCTGTGAGCCTGTGGCTCCATTTGAACAAATGGGCTGTTCATGTATGTATGTATATGGGTATCTGTATCATCCATCTGTCATGAGGCTTGTCCTGTCTATAGTGGTTGTTGTCTATTTCTGTTCTCTGTCTTCTGTCTATCTATCAATATTCTATCTATTTAACATCTACTAATCATATATCCAATCATATCTATGTGTCTGTCACTACAGATATCTAAATTTATACCTATTTTCTATCATTTATATGTATTCCAACTATATCAACAATTTATCAACTATGGGCTATCATCTATCTATCTTCTATCACTTTTATCTATCATCTAATCATCTTATCATCTATCTGTTGTCATGTATTATTTATGTATCCTTTAGTATTTGTATCTCTATTCTTCCCTACCCTCTATCCCATCTATCTATAAATGCATTCATCCTATTTATTATCAACTTAACATCTCTAGTTATATATTTATGTATTATCATTTCTATGTATATAACTCCATTTATCATGTTTTCTGTGTCTATCCATCAATTTATCATCTGTAGTTATATATTGTTATATAGTATCTATCATTTATATATTTCTCTCTGGATAGCTAACTATCATCTTTCACATATTCTATCTAGATATCTATATATCTAGATATCTATTATCAATCCTGTCCACCTAATCATATCAATCTATCTATCTACATATCTGTCATGTACCTTATCCACTTAATCATATCAATCTATCATCTATCATTGATATATCTATATATCTCTATCAATCAATCAATTTATCTATCTATCTATCTATAATCTATCCTGTACACCTAATCATATCAACCTATAATCTATCTATATCATATCTCTATTATTTACATCATCAATGTATTTATCTTATATACCTGTAATCTACCTATCTATGTGTCCATCCATGTATCTATCATCTATCACTATCAGTCACCTATACAGATGTTTCCTTCATTTCTGTCATGTATATCTCTAGCTCTTTTTCTACCTATGCTAATTTCTGTGATTCTGAATGTACTTCCAGAACATAACATCGATCACTGGACTGCCAGCATTTCTAATTCAATATAACATATATCTTAAGTTGATTACAGCTGCAATGTTATTTCCAATACAAGTAAACTTCATAGAATTTGCACAGGCACTATTTTTTTCATAGAGGTGTGCAAATCTTTAATGTAGCCAACTAACCACCACAATCTTAGACAATTTTCAAAAATACCAGGAAATATGCAATATACATTCAGTCTGCCCATGCTTCAAGAAGACAAGCCTCGTCTAGCAAGACCTAACTCTGTCGTCGAGTGGATGGAACTGGTGGATGAAAAAACAAAAGGAGCCAGGGGCTCCCCCCCCAAAAAAAACCTGTGTGACCCTTGAGGACCAGATCCTCAACTGACCTTGAGAAAACAGAAACCTTGGCTAATCTGGGGTCACAGTGTGTAGTTAAGCATCCAAAATGAAAGTGTAACCAGAAATAAATAATAAGGTCTGAGAAATTACATGAAAGTATAACCAGAAATAAATAATAAGGTCTGAGAAATTGCATTTCAGATATAAAACTTGAGAATCCTTCAAAACTTCAATGCCAGACGGGAACTACTAAGATATCCAGCTTGTAGACTGAGTGGCTACTGGGATTTCAGCCTCTTCAGAGTGTAGACCGTTGTCCTTTGACTACCCATGCTATGTCATGGAGGCCAGTGCAGGAATATCAAGACAGGACACATGCTTGCTGGACCTCATTTGGGTGACCATTGGGGGGCTGAACCCCAGAGTGGAGCACAGGGGCATGATTGATGGTTATTTGGGTTTACCAAGGAGGAACCTTCAAGCACTTCCCTGGGGAAAACATGACATCATTTGGTAAAAAAAAATGATTATATTTAACAGTTAAAAATATTTTGTAAAATAATATTTTCTCTTTTTATGGATACATGCTACAACCATTCATAATTTATCCTTATGTAATCCTATGGTGTGTTCTATCATATAGGAATATTAATATTCATATTCTAAAAAGGAAGAGAGAATGTAAAGTTATACTTCTTTTTACCTGCATGCAACTTTACTGTTAAAATGTGAATCTCTAAAAGTGCGTTGGAATTAACCTAGAGTTTATTTTCAGATTCTGTAATTTTGATTTATGTGTGGGGTGTATATATGCATATTTGGAACAATATAAAATCAAATGGGAACAAAAACATGAGAGAGAGAAAAGAAACCTATTCAAAGAACTGACCAAAACAGTAAACCTGTGCACCAAAAATGTTATAAAAGACTGAAAAAAAGATGCAAGATAGGAAGTGTGTATGACAGAATCCATGAGCTCTGGTGAGGAGTGGGCGGGGGCATGAGGGGTGGGCATGGATGGGGGAATGAGTCTAAATTTGATTAAGAAATGTTGTATGAAATGCACTCAATAAAATGAAAAAAAAAATCACAAGAGAGGTACCATTCAGCAAAGTTTCTACAGTGTGCCTAAAGAGTCTTATCAGCTTCTGTCCCTAGGAAAGACATTTCCCATGTAAGGCATCCCATAAAATGAGTTACTTTGCTCTACCACATGTGACTACCATGTTATTCAACCCTCAACTCAAATATGTCAGTGGAGCCAAGTTACCATGACACAATGAACCAGTGTAAATGTTTTTATTTTTTTAAGTTGTTCTATCTCAGGTATTTTGTTACAGTCACAGAATCCTGAATAAAGCAAGAATTTAAAAGTACATTTTTTTAATGACAAGGCATATACCTGTCACAGTGTGGGCATAGGTGTGTTCCTGTCTGAATTCTCTGTCTTCATCTTGATGACCATCAAGTGGCAAGGCCATCTTTGTCTTCCATACAGCCTCTTTTTCCAAACTTCAAAAGCTTCTGAGTATTTCCTGACCTTTTTTTTTTTTTTTCAAATCTGTGATTCTTCTCACATACTTTCGCACAGCACTTCCCTCTTTATAATGGCATTTACGGAAAGAAAGCAGAGAAATCTATTACACTTTCCTTGAGTTAACCTTTTAAGTGATTTTCTTTTTTTTTTTTCCTTTTTTGTTGTTTTGTGCTATACCATTTTTTCTGTAAGTGCAGATCGTGAGGGAAAGTAGTGACCTTGAATTCAAATTATACCAGCACCACTTTTAATGACCTTTTGTGATACTGCCTATCAGCATAAGTTCTCGAGGACAGACTTAAGAATGGAAGCTGAATTTATTGTTTATGAAATATTTCATTTGCATTTTTTCTATCCTGCTGCACATTGTACTGTTTAATTTGTTTTATCACAGTAACTAATTTGTTGCTCCATCAGCTAAATGCACATCACTTTTGCTGTCTGCCCCATGAACTGAATTTATTAGTGTAAAATTAAAATTTACAGAGGAAAACTGCAGACAATGGCTTGCTATGATTTCCAGAAAGAGGCTGTAGTCCAATTCCTAAATAAAACCTTCTTCTGTAATGTTAGCAATAAACTGAGAATACAAATCCTTGACTTCTGAATATGCCTTCTCTCAGGACTCTGTACTTTCTAACAGAAATTAATTCTGCATGGAGCAACAGAGGCCCATTTGAGGGTTCTTGCATTTTTTCTGGCCAGTAATCTTGTATATAAATGTAGTCCTTGAATATCATCCTTTCTTTGACATTATTGGGGAAATGCAGCTATTGTAAAGCAATAAAGAACCATTTGCAAGTCGGAAAGAATCTGTAGCAGCAGATATCCTGCAAGCTTATGGAGGTCTACATGCTCTGCTATATGCAATCTCCAGAGGCACGTGCCTGACCAGCTATTTTATAAGTAAGTATTCTTGCTCATAGAAGAAAATGTGCAAAAGAAAATGAGAAGTGACCTGTGGGAAATATTTTGTGTTCAAGCCCATAGATTTCTGGCAGGGATTCTGTGATGACATCCATTTGTAGAAGGAAAGAATGGGGGTTTCCAAATGATATTATGTCCAGGTGCATCTATTATTTTTGGGCTCAGAAGCATATTATCCAATAATACTGACTTCTGATGTGTATAACTTGTGCAAGTCTATCTATATCAAAACCAATATGATTGTCACTTCTTATTTGTAGGAGATTGATTTCAAGACCTTCTCCTGATAGAAACATCCTGGGAGATTCAAGTCATTTATTGTGAATTGGTGTACTATTTCCATGTATTCTGTATGTACTTCCTGCTTACTTTGAATTGTATCTAGCTGACTCAGAAAACCTAAGGTCATGCCTTCTTGAGGCTTGTCTCCATGTGACCATGCCTCCATGAGACCTTGCCTCCTTGAGACCTTGACTCCATTAAACCAACCCTCCAGGAGACTTCCTTCCATAAAACCATGAGATCTGCCTCCATGACACCTTGCCTCCATGACAACTTACTTCTATGAGACCTTGCTTCCATGAGACCTTGCCTCTATAAGACCTTGCCTCCATCAGACCTTGAGACCATACTTCCATGAAACCTTGTATCCATGAAACTGTGCCTCCAAGAGGCCTTGTTTCCATCAGACCATGCCTCCATGACTCATCACTCCATGAGAATATGCCTCCATGAGCCTTGCCTCCATGAGACCTTGCCTCCATGAGAGCTTATAACAACTAATGCCATGTCCTAATACTTTTACAATTTCATTAATGGCATGTTCTAATCCTTTCACAATTTTGGTTTTTGGGTTTTATATTGGATTATTATAAAAAGGCAATTGAAATTCCATTAATATATTTTTATGTCAGAGTAATCAAGGGTTGTCTTTACCATTTTTCATCTGTTTCAAAATACAATCAATTTTTTCCATTTTTTTACTTTTGTATGCATAGTTAATTTTTTACAAGCTTTAGTTTGAGATTTTTACATCATTTGGCTTTTTAACAAACACTGTTTTGTTTTTGTTATTTTTTTATATTTTGTTTACAAGACTTTTACCTAATATTAAGGGATTATATCTGATTTTGGCATTTTATCAGATTTTTGGCATTTTCCATTTCATTGTTTTTTCTTTATAAACCCCATTTTATTCAGAAATTCACTTTTGTTTTTGCTTCTGTATACAAGCCTCCATATCTGAGAAGGTATGTGCAACACACCCTGTCCCACCTGCATCCAGCTTTTGCCTCAGGCATTAAACTTTCACCTGGCTGGGATTTTTTATTTTTTCCCCACTAACAATAAATTTATTTTCAGTAAATTAGCAGGTAATGTACACAAGCCACCAGATCTGCCTGCCCACCCACCTTGTCAGCCACATTTCACAGGAGTGCACACACAGCCTGTGTTGTACAGCATAGTATAGGCTGAATAGATGTCTTAAACTCTAAATAATTCTATGCAAATGTGACAGATGCAAGTAATAGTTCGACAGCCCTGCACAATGATGGAAAACTTCAAATTTGTCTGCAGCAGATCAGGGAACTGAGAATTTTCTGTGCCTTGCCATCAAATTATTCTGGGTAGCAAAACGTACCTATGACATTTTAGAGGAAAAAAGGATTTCCCATTGTTAAGTTATGTGTCTGTCCAACCTGTCTGTATGTTATAACCATTCTTCAGTGTGTCTTTGAAATTGTCATGTGTCCATATTCTCCTGGGTGTTTTTTGTCAAAACAAAGGGGCCACTTCAAAATTCTTTCATTCTATATTGTGCACAAAAACAAAAATTAAATTAAGTTTACTTTTGGCATGTCTCTTAAATTTTTTCAAAGGCCTAATTTGAATCCAGGTTCCTAGGTTTCTATACTGCTTATATTTGTATCTGTCCAAATTGTTTTCTCTACAGGATTTATAATTTAAAAAAAATTTCCTTTCCAGTTTTTCTCATCTCCAGACCTCAAAAGACCTGATTTTTGACACTTACAAGTTCACTAAGGGATATTTTTTTTCTTTTCTCCCACTTAACCAGGCTTCTGACAACTGTACCACTGTCCTTCTGATGAGAGACCATTTTAAAAATTCCTTCATTCTTTTACTAAGTCCTAAAACACCATGTATCCTGTAGACAGTGTCTAGGCAAAACTGGTTACTTGTTGAACTCACGTCAATTAAATATGCATTAATCAAATATACACCCATGTCCCTCTCCCACCACTCCCCCCTTCCCAATTCACCATTTCGGTCCGTTTTCTGATGCAGTCTCTCTGTTGTTGTTCTTTTACTATGCATCCCTCTCCACGAGAAATACTTATATCTGGGTTATTGGTACTAGCATCTACATATGAGGGACACCATTTGTCGTTTGTTTTTCTGGGACTGTGTTACTTCACTTAACATAATGTCTTCTAGCTCCATCCATTTACCTGCAAAGTTCATGATGTTATTCCTCTTTACCGCTGCATAGAACTCCATTGTATAAATGTACCACATTTTCTCTATCCACTCGTCAGTTGAGGGGCACCTGGGCTGGTTCCAGCTTTTTGCTATTGTGAAAAGAGCTGCAATAAGCATAGCTGTGCATGTATCTTTGCAGTAAGATGTGTCTTGTGGGTATATACCCAGGAGTGGTATGACTGGGTCAAATGGAAGGCTCGTTTTGAGTCTTCTAAGGGNTGAATATGCCTTCTCTCAGGACTCTGTACTTTCTAACAGAAATTAATTCTGCATGGAGCAACAGAGGCCCATTTGAGGGTTCTTGCATTTTTTCTGGCCAGTAATCTTGTATATAAATGTAGTCCTTGAATATCATCCTTTCTTTGACATTATTGGGGAAATGCAGCTATTGTAAAGCAATAAAGAACCATTTGCAAGTCGGAAAGAATCTGTAGCAGCAGATATCCTGCAAGCTTATGGAGGTCTACATGCTCTGCTATATGCAATCTCCAGAGGCACGTGCCTGACCAGCTATTTTATAAGTAAGTATTCTTGCTCATAGAAGAAAGTCAAAGCAAAGAGAAGTGACTGTGGAAATATTTTGTGTTCAAAGCCCATAGATTTCTGGCGGGATCTGTTTGGGGGGGATTTGGGGGGGGGGGTGGGAACATCCTTTGAGAAGGAAAAGAATGGGGTTCCAAATGATATTATGTCCAGGTGCATCTATTATTTTTGGGCTCAGAAGCATATTATCCAATAATACTGACTTCTGATGTGTATAACTTGTGCAAGTCTATCTATATCAAAACCAATATGATTGTCACTTCTTATTTGTAGGAGATTGATTTCAAGACCTTCTCCTGATAGAAACATCCTGGGAGATTCAAGTCATTTATTGTGAATTGGTGTACTATTTCCATGTATTCTGTATGTACTTCCTGCTTACTTTGAATTGTATCTAGCTGACTCAGAAAACCTAAGGTCATGCCTTCTTGAGGCTTGTCTCCATGTGACCATGCCTCCATGAGACCTTGCCTCCTTGAGACCTTGACTCCATTAAACCAACCCTCCAGGAGACTTCCTTCCATAAAACCATGAGATCTGCCTCCATGACACCTTGCCTCCATGACAACTTACTTCTATGAGACCTTGCTTCCATGAGACCTTGCCTCTATAAGACCTTGCCTCCATCAGACCTTGAGACCATACTTCCATGAAACCTTGTATCCATGAAACTGTGCCTCCAAGAGGCCTTGTTTCCATCAGACCATGCCTCCATGACTCATCACTCCATGAGAATATGCCTCCATGAGCCTTGCCTCCATGAGACCTGCCTCAATGAGAGCTTTATAACAACTACATGCCATGTACTAATAACTTTTACCAATTTAATTAATGTTCATGTTCTAATCCTTTCACCATTTTGGTTTTTGTGTTTTATCCATCGGCTTATTATTAAAAGGCAATTGAAATTCCATTAATATATTTTTATGTCAGAGTAATCAAGGGTTGTCTTTACCATTTTTCATCTGTTTCAAAATACAATCAATTTTTTCCATTTTTTTACTTTTGTATGCATAGTTAATTTTCACAAGCTTTTGTTTGAGATTTTTACTCATTTGGCTTTTTAACAAACACTGTTTTGTTTTGTCTTTTTTTATATTTTTTTACAAGACTTATCTATTTTTAAGGGATTATATCAGATTTTGGCTATTTTATCAGATTTATTTTTTGCATTTCATTCATTGTTTTTTCTTTATAAACCCCATTTTATTAAAAAATCCATTTTTTGTTTTGCTTCTGTAAACAAGCCTCCATATCTGAGAAGGTATGTGCAACACACCCTGTCCCACCTGCATCCAGCTTTTTGCCTCAGGCAGTAAACTTTCACCTGGCTGGGATTTTTTATTTTTTCCCCACTAACAATAAATTTATTTTCAGTAAATTAGCAGGTAATGTACACAAGCCACCAGATCTGCCTGCCCACCCACCTTGTCAGCCACATTTCACAGGAGTGCACACACAGCCTGTGTTGTACAGATCGTATAGGCTGAGTAGATGTCTTAAACTCTAAATAATTCTATGCAAATGTGACAGATGCAAGTAATAGTTCGACAGCCCTGCACAATGATGGAAAACTTCAAATTTGTCTGCAGCAGATCAGGGGGAAAACTGAGAATTTTCTGTGCCTTGCCATCAAATTATTCTGGGTAGCAAAACGTACCTATGACATTTTAGAGGAAAAAAGGATTTCCCCATTTTAAGTCATGTGTCTTTCCAACCTGTCTGTATGTTATAACAATCCATTCTTCAGTGTGTCTTTGAAATTGTCATGTGTCCATATTCTCCTGGGGTGTTTTTGTCAAAACAAATGGGCCACTTCAAAATTCTTTATTCTATATATTGTTTTTGCCAAAAAACAAAAATTAAAATTAAGTTTATTTGGTCATGTCTCTTCTTAAATTTTTTCAAAGGCCTAATTTGAATCCAGGTTCCTAGGTTTCTATTTTACTGCTTATATTTGTATCTGTCCAAATTGTTTTCTCTACAGGATTTATAATTTAAAAAAAATTTCCTTTCCAGTTTTTCTCATCTCCAGACCTCAAAAGACCTGATTTTTGACACTTACAAGTTCACTAAGGATATTTTTTTCTTTTCTCAACTTAACCGGCTTCTGACAACTGTACCACTGTCCTTCTGATGAGAGACCATTTTAAAAATTCCTTCATTCTTTTACTAAGTCCTAAAACAAAAACACCATGTATCCTGTAGAAAGTGTCTAGGCAAAACTGGTTATTGTGAACTCACGGTCAATTAAATATGCATTAATCCAATATTACACCCATGTCCTCTCCCACCACTCCCCCCTTCCCAATTCACCATTTCGGTCCGTTTTCTTGATGCAGTCTCTCGTTGATTGTTCTTTTACTATGCATCCCTCTCCATGAGATTTCATACTTATATCTGGGTTATTGGTAACTAGCATTACATATGAGGGACACCATTTGTCGTTTGTTTTTCTGGGACTGTGTGTTGGGTGGGTACTTCACTTAGCATGATGTCTTCTACCTCCATCCATTTAACTGCAAAGTTCCTGATGTTATCCCTCTTTACGCTTGCATCGACATCCATTGTATAAATGTACCACATTTTCTCTATCCACTCGTCAGTTGAGGGCCCTGGCTGTGTTCAGCTTTTGCTCTATTGTGACATAGAAGCTGCAATACGCATAGTGTGCATCGTATCTTTGCCGAAGTAAGCTGTGTCTGTGGGTTATACCAGGGAGTGGTATGACTGGGTCAACGGAAGGCTCGTTTTTGAGTCTTCTAAGGAGTTCTCCACACTGCACACTGCTTTCCATAGTGGGCTGTACAAGGTTACATTCCCACCAACACTGGCGAGTGTTTTCCTTTCACCACAGTACCTCTCCAGCCTTGGTATCATTTGCTTTCTAGATCCTAGCCAGCCTTATTGGAGTTAAGGTGATATCTCCAATAGTGTGTATAATTTGCATTTTCCATTTATATTCAGCGATGCTGACCACTTCTTAGAGGTTTCTCGGCTCCCATCTCTATTTTCTCTTCTGTGAAGTCTCTATCAGATCTTTGCTCCATTTTTGAGTGTTCATTTGTTTTCTTTCTTCTTTGTTTTTGAGTAGCTTGTATACTCTGGAAATTAATGCTTTGTCAAGATGTATCTGCAGTGCATGTTTCTCTCATTCTGTTGGTTTTCTCTTCAATTCTTTTATCGTTTTCTTTTGATGTACAGAAGCTTTTGAGTTTAATGAGGGTCCATTTGTCAATTGCGATCTTATTTCTTGTGCAGCTGCTTGTCTGATTTAGGACGTCTTTTCATACACCTATGTCTTGTAGTCTTGTAGTCTGCTGCCAAGTGTCTCTTCTATCACCTCCCGCGTTTGGAGTTTCACCTTGAGGTCTTTGTTTCCATCTGGAGTGACTTTTGTACAAGGGGTGAGAAGTAAGGGTTTATTTCATTCTTCTACACGTGGTGATCCCATTTTGCCAACACCACTTGCTGAAGATGTGCTTTCCTCCATTGTGTCGTCTTGGCCCCCTTGTCAAATATGACCTGGGTGTGCTGAATCGAATTGTATGAGCTCAGGTTTTGGATCTTCAGTTTTCTTCCATTGGTGAAACTGGTCTGTTTTTGTGACAGTTACAAGCTCTCTTTATGACTATATCCCTGTAGTATAGTGTGTTGTCTGGTTTATACGATCCCCTGTATGCTCTTTTCACTCATGGTTTGTGTTGGCATTCAGGTCTTCTGTTTTTCAAATGAAATTGAGGATTTTTTTCCCAAGCTTGTGAAGGAAATTCTTGGGGATTTTTGATTGGAATTGCACCTTAAATCTGTACACTAAGTTTGGGGTAGGATGGACATTTTTTACTAATTTATTTTCCAATCCATGAGCCCCCAGGGGGGCCATTGGGCGGGTTTTTTCCATCTTCTGAGTCTTCTTCAATTTTTTTACCCATTGTAAGTTATGTGTCTGTCCAACCTGTCTGTATGTTATAACCATTCTTCAGTGTGTTTTGAAATATTGTCATGTGTCCATGTTATCCTGTGTGTTTTTGTCAAAACAAAGTGGCCACTTCGAAATTCTTTCATTCTATATTGTGCACAAAAGTTAAATTAAGTTTACTTTGGACATGTCTCTTAAATTTTTTCGAAGGCCTAATTTGAACCCAGGTTCCTAGGTTTCTATACTGCTTATATTTGTATCTGTCCAAATTGTTTTCTCTACAGGATTTACAATTAAAAAAAATTTCCTTGAACTTGCTTTGGCTTCATAGATAAAATACTGTTTATTTTTTATTTATTAATAATAATAATAATTTTTTTTTCTTTTCTCCCACTTAACCAGGCTTCTGATAGCTGTACCACCATCCTTCTGAGAGGGAGGACCATTTACAAATTCCTTCATCCTTTACTACGTCTTAAAACCCCCAGTATCTGTCGGACAGTGTCTAGCACACTGGTTACTTGTTGACTCACGTCAATTAAATATGCATTAATAAAATATACAACCCATGTCCCTCTCCCACCGCTTCCCCCACCTGCCCAATCCACCATTTCGGTCCGTTTTTGATCTATGCTCTATGTTGTGTTTCTTTTACTTTGCATCCCTCTTATAGAGAATATTTATATCTGGGTTATTGGACTAGCATCCACATATGGGGGACACCATGTCGTTTGTTTTCTGGAACTGTGTACTTCACTTAACATTCAGGTCTTCTACCTCCATCCATTTTCCTGGAAAGTCATGATGTTGTCCCTCTTACTGCTGCATAGAAACTCCCTTGTTATACATTAAATGTTTTGTGTTATTAACCTACATGGTTTACAGCACTCTGATTAACAAACGGTAATGCATCTGAGTTACCCATGGGATAAAATTGTCGTTGTCCACATTTGTTTTACATAACATTTGTAGAGCAATAACTTTTGGGATTGACACATACACATGTTTTCTCTATAATTCTTCTGTTGTACATTATCACCTTGTCGCATTTTTAAGATGATGACATAAAAAATTAAGTTTGTTTCCGCCACGTTATTCATATATAGTCACCCAAAGCAACAAGAGTGAATTTGATGAAATTTGAGCCTTGATTCCCACCCTATGTTATGATAATACAACTGTCTTCTGGAGACCCATGGGTTTTTTAAAAAAAAAGGGGGGTACAGAAAGACATGAAACTTTTCGTCAAAAAACCTTGGCAATTCAAATCTTCAAACTAACTCCGGGAAAATATTTGTGGGTTCCAACAGGGACAAAATGTCACCAACCTTAACGGTCTGAGAAAGAAAAGATACAGCTTTGCATTGAGTGGATGTACCAGAAAGTGCCAAACAAAAGGTTGGACCCATCTGAACATCGAAAGGAAAAGAAAAGCCTAAGGTTGCCATAAACATCGAAATCCTTATGTGGATCCTAATGTAACAACTATTTATAATGAGTCCTAATGAACTTACCTTCTAGGTGCTTTTTTGCAAAGGTTTTGATATGAGCGAATTTCTTTGCCTCCCCCCCAGTAAAAAGGCGAAAAACTATGACGATGATGAGGTTGCTTTCCAACTGTAATTGGAGACACTATTACAGAGATAATCTCTTATAAAACCGGTTCAAACTGTCTTCGTTAATTGACTAATAGACATAGAACTGTGAAAAGGATATTCTCTATTCAGAACCAAATATATACTAAAGTCCTTAAGCTAAAGTTATGCACTTAAGCAAAAATATACAATTTACCGGAGCTCTAACATCAGTAATGGATTGTTCTTCCAGGGAGATGTTGGCAAGGGCATCCAAGGCCCCACCAAAGGTGAAGGATCCTTGTCTTTAAACTGGGATACCTTGCAAGAAGAGAGGCGATAAGGCTTTGCTGCTGAAGACCTGACCTTAACATGGGAGATTTGTATTGAGACCACACATGCAGTGTACAGATGGCCTCTGGAACACCAGAGAGTGTACAAAGGCCACTAAAAAACCATAAAGCAAATACGGTCTCCTTGAGTCAGCAATGCCTCCACCGTTCAGCACCAGCTACACCTCCCCTGCCTGGCAATACTGTGCAGAAGAGGCCAGCCATATGCTTGTATATCCCAAATATACTTGGCTAGTAGCTCTCTACTCATTGGAGGACTAGCCCATGGCTGATGCCACAAGCTTCATCCTCTACAGGTTAGGAGATGTTATACACCACAGTAAGGACCCTGTCATATTTAACCGGAAAAAATGTAATTAATGGATCAACATATCATCTAAACCTATGTGTCTATACCAAAATAATCTACCATAACTATTAGTGCTGTTTAAATACCTATTATCTAATTGCTTGTGTTCATTAGTAGGATCAAAAGGGTTATTCCTGGACCAAACTGTCAGCCCCATGAAAGGAAACAGTCAGAATCGACCAGAGTTCAAGACAACAAGCTCCAGAGAGAGTGGACCTCTTGCTCTCATCCACCTGTTGCCCCTTTTCTAAGCGTAGGGAACAATCTGAGGACGAGGAGGCATGGTATAATGTAAAGGCTGCGATTGGTGGTGAATGGTTTGAAACTACAGCAATGTAGTTGGGACACTCATTTGATCAACTTGATTGAACATACAAACCCCTCACCCCCCGCTGGAGGTGGGGCTGTGGGGGTTTGGGCACAACAGCCTGCAAATTGGTTTTACATGAAGGATGCTTGTACTCATGGATTATCACTTATAGCTAAAAAATGAAAAAAAAACTGAGAGAAAGATGCAGGACAGTTATGGCAGAATGCATGATCTGGGATGGGGTGGGGGTCGGGGGAGGAAGGGAAAGGGAAATATGCCTGAACTGAATTGGAAAAAGATGTATGAAATGCACAAAGCATCAATAAAAAAATGTTAAAAAATTCCTTCATTCATTCATACTCTGGCACTTGGAAAGCGGCACATGGCTTCCCCTGCAATCTCTTCCCTTCAAGGAAACAGCCCAAATACCTTTAGTATTATCAGTTCTTTAATTATTTTATATTATAATTCTGTTTTCCATCACTTAAGGTATTTCAATAAGTTTATAGTTTTAGAACCATAGGTGTAAGATGCCAATGCCAACATGATAAGAGAACTATTACTCATCTCAGCCTTGGCAGTGCAACTAATTAGACCTCCATGATTTAAATAATATTTCTAAAGTTGTTTTTTTTCAAATGCATGTGACTGTTCAGTACAAACACAAGGATAAAATTCTCTTGAAACAATGTATGGGTAAATGTGTGTATGTGTATGATATTGTTAAACAGCATATTAAGATCTCTCTGTGCATGATAACAATGCATGATAGCAATGCATGTGCCTCTGGTCATTACAAACTTTATAAGTCATTGCCAAATGTATTTATTAGAACCTTAATTATGAGTATATGCATGAAGTACTGTTCACTTTTAAGAATACTATAATGGATCTGAGATCTCCTGAGACCAGCAGAAGTGCAGGAAGGCAGACCACAGTGCAATAAAGCTCAACCTCAGCACCAGGATAAGCCCTACTGCCTACAAGAAGACATGGGGACTAAACAACACACTCTTGAACAAGGAATGGGTCGAGGAAGAGATAAAAAAAGAAATAAAAGCATTCCTGGAACAGAATGACAATGACAATACAACACAACAAAACCTATGAGACACCTTAAAAGCAGTCCTAAGGGGGAAGTTTATAACCCTGGGTGCCTACATTAGGAAAACAGAAAGAGTACAAGTGAATGGTCAAACACTATAGCTAAAAGCATTGGGAGGCAACAACAGATGAACCCTAAATGCAACAGACAGGAAGAAATAACAAATTAGAGCAGAAATCAATGAAATAGAAACAAAGAAAACGATAAAAAAATCAATGAATCCAAAAGTTGGTTCTTTGAAAGAATGAACAAGATAGACAGACCTCTAGCCCAGTTAACCAAAAGAAAGAAGGAACAACTCCAAATCAATACAATCCATGATGAAAAGGGAAATATCACAACAGACAAGGAAAAGATCCAGAAAACCATACATGAATACTTCAAAAACCTATACTCTACCAAGTTTGAAAACAGAAAAAAATGGATGAATATCTGAAATCCTGGGAATCACCAAAGCTCAACCAAGAAGAGATTGACAGCTTAAACAGACCCATAATACATGAAGAAATGGAACATGTAATAAGAAACCTCCAAACTAAAAAAAGCCCAGGCCCAGATGGTTTCACGGCAGAATTCTATAAAACAATTCACAAAACCCTACAACCATTATTACTGAAACTGTTTAGAAGGATACAATCAGAGGGAATTCTTCCAAATTCCTTCTATGAAGCCAGCATCACTCTATTACCAAAACCAGGCAAGATACAACTAAAAAGGAGAATTATAGACCCGTCTCCCTAATAAACACAGATGCCAAAATTCTAAACAGGATACTGGCAAATCGTATACAGACCCACATCAGGAAGATCATACATCATGTCCAAGTTGTATTTATACCATAGATGCAATGATTGTTCAACATACGAAAACCAATAAACATCATCAAACACATAAATGGAATGAAAGACAAAAACCACACCATCATCTCAATTGATGCTGAAAAAGCCTTTGACAAAATCCAGCATCCCTTCATGCTTAAAGTCCTAGGAGGAATTGGATTGGAGGGATCATTCCTCAAATTAATCAAAGCCATAGACAGGAAACCCACAGCCAATGTCATCCTAAATGGGGAATCGACAGAAACACCCCCTTTAAAGGTCAGAACTCGGCAAGGCTGCCCTCTGTCACCACTCCTCTTCAATATAGTGCTTAAAACACTTGCTAGAGCAATAAGGCAAGAAAAGGAAATTAAAGGAGTACTAACTGGAAAAGAGGAAATCAAGCTATCCCTATTTGCTGATGATGTGAATTTGTTTACTGAGGCTGATACAAAAAACTCCATCACCAAGAAAATCCTAGAAACGATTAACACCTTCAGCAAATTGGCAGGATAAAAAATAAACATAAAAAAAAAAAAAAAAAAAAAAAAAAAAAAAAAAAAAAAAAAAAAAAAAAAAAAAAAAAAAAAAAAAAAGACCTTCCCACTCACAATGGCCTCCAAATAGTAAAACACCTACAAACAAACTTAACCAAAGACACCAAAGAGCTTTACATACAAAAATTTTAAATCTTTAAGTAAAGAGAAATTTGAAGCGAAGCATCAGAGATTGGAAAAAACCTCCAACTGCTCATGACTGGGAAATTAACTATTGTAAAAAATTTCCCATTTCTACTGAAATCTTGTATATATTAACATAATTCCAATCCAACATCCCCAAAGGGGGTAGTTTCTTCACAGGCTTTGAAAAAAGGCTCTTCTTACAATATTTTGGAAAAAAAAGACCCCTATAGCCAAAACAAAACAACACTGGCCAAAAAGAGATTACACCAAGGGGGAATCTATACCCAGACTTCAAACTATATACGGGCTATAGTCAAAAAAAACAGGCCTGCTACTGGCACAACAACAGACCGTTGACCTAATGGAACACAACGAAAGATACACAACTGAGCACATACAATTCAGCCAACTCATATTGATAAGGGGGCCAAGAAGACATATTGGAGAAAAAAAGCCTCTTCAACAAATAATGCTGACAAAACTAGATCACCACATGTAAAAGAATGAAATTAAACCCTACCTCTCACCTGTTGCACAAATGTGAACTCCAGATGGATCAAAGACCTCAAGTGAAAACCCCACACTCTGCAGGTGATAGAAGATAAAATTTCGGCATCAGACTACAAGACATAGGTGTAGGAAAACGCTTCCTAAATCAGACAGCAGTCGTCTGCGCAAGAATTAAGGTCAACCAATGACATTAACCGGAACCTTCATTACACTCACCAAGCTTCTGTAGATCCAAAGAAACAATCAAGGAAGTGAAGAGAAATCCCACAGAGTGGGAGGAAATCTTCACCACAGAAACATCTGACGAAGCATTGATTTCCACAATATATAAACTACTGAAAAAACAAAGAAGAAAGAAAACAAATGACCCACTCAATAGATGGAGCAAAGAGCTGAACAGAGACTTCACAAGTGAGGAATTAGAGATGGCTGAGAAACACCTTAAGACGTGTTCAACATCACTAATCATTAAGGAAATGCAGATCAAAACCACTTTAAGATATCATCTTACTCCAATAAGACTGGCTAGGATCAAGAAAACAAATGATACCAAGTGCTGGAGAGGTTATGGGGAAAGGGGAACACTCATCCACTGCTGGTGGGAATGTAAACTCATGCAGACACTATGGAAAGCAGTGTGGAGAACCCTTGGAAGACTTGGAATGAACTTGCCACCCGACACAGCCATACCACTCCTAGGCATTTACCATCAAGACTCACCCCACCGCAGAGATACATGCACGGCCGTGTTTATTTCAGCTCTCTTCACAATAGCAAGGAGCTGGAACGAACCCAAATGCCCCTCAACTGATGAGTGGATAGAGAAAATATGCTACATCTACACAATAAAGTTCTATGCAGCAGTAAAGAAATAGGACATCATGAGCTTTGCAGGAAAATGGTTGGAACTAGAGGACATCATGCTGAGTGAATTAACACAGTCCCAGAAAAACAATCGACGAATGGTATCCCTCATCTGTAGATGCTAGTGCCAATTACCTAGTTGTAAGTATTTCTTGTGCATGGCCCCTTGAGCTTTTGTCCAAGGCAGTTTATAGTGATGCATATTGGAAACAACAACAACAATGACAACATCAACTACAACAACAGACAGGACCGAATCAAAGATCCTACTGAAACAGTGAACTTCAGCTCAAATCAGTCAACTTCCACAGGGAGAATATTGAGAAAGACTGAGAAAGAGATGAAAAGCATGTTTGGCAGAATGTATGAGGTCTGGTTGGGTGGGGGGATGGGGGGACACGTGTCTAGTTTTGATAATATATATATTAATTAATTAAAAAACAATTCTATAATGTAATTATGGCATATACAAGAAATCGTATTCCACCTAGCAGGTATTATATATCTTGTTACTGCCTCAAGTGAAACAGACATATATAAATACTTAGTTACCCATGCATACTAAAACTGTTTTAAATATCTGTTATACTTTGCACATGTTGTTTATAATATTTTTAAGAAAAATTAGGTTTTCCTTCTGGCGACCAAATGGACATTCCAATTGTAACCAATTTGTGTGATCCCTAAGTATTTCCTCTCTGCTATTGGTATATACAATGCTCTCCCCACTTCCTTTTCCTTCCCAAAACTATAATTCAAAATCTGGGGACAAGTATTGGCATGACCTTCATTTGAGAATTTACTCGCTTTAACCTCTTTATTATCTTGTGTTTGTTTCATGGGCTATGTTAGAACTATTTTACCTTTCATGGTTTAAATCCATTGTACTTTGAGTACCTAAATGACCTTTATAGACCTTAAAGAACAAATTGTAGGCCTTATTGTATAGGTTTAATGTCAACTTGATACACCTGTGCTGAGAAACTTCAATAATAGCCTTCATTGTACTGGCATGTATCCATTGTGGGCAATGCCATCCTTGGCCAGATATTTCTATATTGTATACAATAGGCTGAACATGATCCAGCAACACAAGCCAGTAAGTAGCATACTTTCCTAGCCTGTGCTGCAGCTACGACCACCAGGCTCCTACCATGAGCTTTTATTTAATTTTATTTAATTTTATTTATTTATTTTATGTGTATGAATGCACTGTCTGCATGTAGGTTTGTGCACCCGTGTTGTGCAATGCCGCGGAGGTCAGAAGAGGGCGTCGGATTCCCCTGGAACTGGAGTTCTCCTGGAATTTGAGTTACGGACGGTTCTCAGCCGCCATGTGGGTACTGGTGATCGAACCCGGGTCCTCTGCAAGGGCAGTCAGTGCTCTTAACCACTAGGCCATCTCTCCAGCCCGTTGAGCTTTTATTATGAGTCAGAATATTTTGCCACAGCAATTAATAATTTATTAAGAGTACTTAAGTGAATGTTCAAGCTTTACTTAGGAGTTATATGGTAATTAAAGTACCAAATTCATTTAAATAATCCTCTTGGAGGTTTAGCAACCACACTTAAAGCTCCAATCTGATTTGGCAAGAGGAATATGAAGGGACAATATTTTGGCCCCAACCTACTAAGGTTGACTTAAGTCTGAGGGTCCAGCATTGGCACATGTGTACATGTCCTATTGCAGTGAGTCACCAGTCATCCCAGGCCAGGGAGGTCTTGGAGATTCACTTAAATGGACTCCATCCGGACAGTGTCCAGTCAAGGGAGGCAAGTCCATATAGAGGAGAAACTCCTCACACTTCAAAGGGAAGCTCTGGTCAAGCAAGGCCTGACTTGGTCCTCACATAGATGGAACTGGTGAAGAGAGCCAGGCACAAAGCCTGAGTGCAAAGCCTGAGTGAGCCCCAAAGGACCAGAACCTCAACTGACCTTAACACCAAAACTAATTTTATTAATCTGAGCTGACTGTGTGGTTTTAAACACCCCAACAGGAAACTGTAATCTAAAGAAGAGAAAATGAAATAACATCACCAGAGAGATAGGTCAGAGACCTACTGTGTCATACTAGAAAATATCTCATAGATAGGTGATAGATTTAATGTGCCATGCCAGAAAATACCACCTTTATATTCTCATGGTTATGTTGCCTCTCATTCTGGAGCCGTGTGTATTAAAGTTGGCCCTCAATCTAGAGCTCTGTGTACTAAAACTTGTTTTCCAATTCCTCAAACTAGGGTATGGGTCCTCTCTCCCTCTCCAGAACCTAGACAGGGACCCTCCAATTGCTAATGCACGAAGTAGTCCCCTGTTGGTACTGTGAAGTCCCTGCACTTGTATACTCATATAAGATTCAACCAGCTTGTCTTTTCAGTTGCAGAGAAAACGTCCACTAAGTACTGGTCACTATCGATCTGGACCAAAACCACCAGGCAGACCACCCAGAGCAGCCAAAATGGGAAACCAGATTCTAACCCTCCAGCCTAACAGCTGTTCCCCTGAGACTTCGCCCTCCATCAGCTCTGAAACAGGTACAGAAGAGAGAACAGTGCCCCATTTCCTTATTATAAGCAAAAGGCTGGAAGGTTAGGTCTGAGCTTCCCAGAATCCCAAGGGATGCACAGATGCCCACTTCCTCCAGAAGCTCTGCCCCATGGCTATAAATAGGTGGGCCTCATTCTCCATCTTGTCCCTGCATTTGGTCTTGCTCCCGCTGCTCCTGCTCCTGTTCCACCACATGCCTGCAAGTGGCCCACTCTAACCATCCCAAATGGAAGTAAATCATGTCCCTGGAGGGACTTACACCTAACGCACCTTTTTATCTGGGGGTTTGCACTTTTTATAACCTAATATCCATGAGACATCCCTCCATAAGACCATTCCTCCATGAGATCTACCTCCATGAGACCTTGAGACCATGCCTCCATGAAACCATACCTCCATGAGATCATACCTCAATGAAACCATACCTCCCTCCATGAGAGATTGTCCCTCTATGACACCCTGCCTCCATAAGGCCATGGCTCCATGAGATCATGCCTCCATGAGACCATGCTTCCAAGGGACCATGTCTCCATGAGATCTTGCCTCCATGAGACCTTGAGACAATACCTCCATGAGACCTTAAGACCATACCTACTTGAGTCCTTGCCTCCATCAGACCATGCCTCCATGTCTCATCTCTCCATGAGACCTTGCCTCCATGAGACCATGCCTCCATGAAACATCCCTCCATGAGACTGTGCCTCCATGAGATCATACCTCAGTTCTTTGCTCCACATTACTGTCTAGAGTTCCTGTACTGGCCTTCCTTGATGATGGAATGTAAACTTTCCTCTGCAAGTTGGCTTTGTCAGTGTTACATCACAGTGACAGAAATCAAACTACACCATTTCTTAAATAGAATTTAAAAGGAAGAAATTGATGCAAGTTTCCCCACTGATTTCCATCTGCTTCGTGACTGTAGGTGAAATGTGTGTGTGTGGATGCCCCATATACCTTCTGCTGTAACTTCTTCAACATTATGGACTGTACTTTCAACCTGAGAGCCAAGATAAGCACGTTGTTTCTTGTATTGATTTTGCTTGGTACATTGTAACAGCAATAAGCAATGTAGTTAATACAATTTTCAATGAAAATGGAACATTTAAAAATATTCTCCATGAGCATGTATAATTTTTAATTGAATTTGTTTTTATTTCATACCTAACATTTCAGTCTTAATTGCAGTGATATCCACTTCTCCATTGGCACCCTCCAAGCTACGGAGATAAATCCTTGAGTATTTTACCTAGGATTGGTAAACAAATAAATTATATATTTTAACTACTTATATCCATTTTTATTGTGCTTAAATATACATATACCACATGTTTTCATAAACCACATGTTTTTGGTTTTTACTTTTTTGTGGAAAGTCTAATAGTGGCTGATTATAATTTCTGTTATCTCTGAGAAAAAGTTAATAATGCTTTTAAAAGCACTGCGTCTGTCATGGTATCCGTGGAAGCCTCTAAATCTAGGAAAATAGATAGGAATATCCAGCCACAGCAAGTTTCACACACAAAAAAATATTTTTAGCTGCGTGTGGTGGCACACACCTTTAATTCCAGCACTCAGGACACAAAAGCACATGGTAAGACAGTGTTCTCCATAAGTAGTTCCAGACCATTGGGGGCAACAGGGAGAACCTTTCTAAAAAAGACAAAAAACATTGATTCCATGAAAATTTCATGGAATATATTTTGATCATATGCAGAACCCCTTTTCCCATCTCTGTCCTCACCCTACTATGTTCCCAAATCCATGATTTTTATTATTTTTAAATAGGCCTATTGAAATCTCTGTTCAGCTCTTTACTCCAACTTTTGAGTAGATCATTTGTTTTCTTATTTGTTTTTTGAGTAGTTTATATATTCTGGATGTTAATGCTCTGTCAGATGTGTCAGTGGTGAAGGTTTCCTCCCACTCTGTAGGTTTTCTCTTCACTGCCTTGATTATTTATTTAGCTGCACAAAAGCTTTTCAGTTTGATGAGGTCCCATTTGTCAGCTGTTGTCCTTATCTCCTGTGCAGCTGCTGTCTGATTTAGAAAGTCTTTTCCTATCCCTATGTCTTGTAAGTTGCTGCTGACCTTTTCTTCTATCACCTTCAGGGTTTCAGGTTTCAGGTTGAGATATTTGATACACTTGGAGTTTATTTTTTGTACAGGATGATACGTAGGGGTTTAATTTTGTTCTTCTGAAAATGACCATCCAGTTTTGATGACACCATTTGCTGAAGATACTATCTTTCCTCCATTGAGCTTTTTTGGCACATTTGTCAAATATGAGGTGGCTGAAGTTATATGAGCTCAAGTTTGGATCTTCAATTTTGTTCCATTTGTCAATAGGTCTGGAGATTTTTGTTGTTGTTGTTGTTCTTTGCCAGTACCAGGCTGTCTTTATGACTATAGCCCTGTAATATAGCTTGAAGTCTGGTAAAGTAATCGCCACCTGTATTGCTTTTTTGGCTCAGGGTTGCTTTAGCTATTTGGGTTTTTTTGGTTTTCCATATGAATTTAAGGATTTTTTCCCAAGTCTGTGAAAAAGCTCATGGGGATTTTGATTGAGATTGCATTGAATTTGTATATTAATTAGGTTAGAATGGATATTTTTACTATATTAATTTTTCCAATCCATGAGCATGGGAGGTCTTTCTATCTTTTGATGTCATTTTCAATCTCCTTCTTCAGGGTTTTAAATTTTTTGTTGTAGAGGTCTTTGGTGTCTTTGGTTAGGTTTATTCTGAGGAATTTTATTTGTTTTTAAGGCTATTGTGATTGGGGGGTCTCCTTCTATTCCTTCTCCAGTTGCTTATTGTTGCTGTAAAGAAAGGCTACAGGCCAGGTGTGGTGGCACACGTCTTTAATACTAACACTTGGGAGGCAGAGGCAGGCATATCTTTGTGAGTTCAATGGCAGCCTGGTTTACAGAGCGAGTTCTGGAACAGCTGGGGCTACATAGAGACCATATCTCAAAAAGACCAAAAAAAAAAAAAAAACAAAGGCTACCGCTTTGTCTCGGTTTGTTTTCTATTCCTGGGGGGGGACCCCATAGTTACTGAAACATTTAATCATTTCTAGGACGTTTCTGGTGTGGAGGTTTGAGCATCCCTTAGGTAAACAATCATGTCCTCGTGCTGCAAAATGGATAGTTTTACTTCTTCTTTTCCTTTTTTTTTTTAAGATTATTTTTTTTCTTTTTTTTCTTTTTACTTGTTTTTTGTATTGACTTTGTGATTTATATACAGCATTTTCAAAATGTCAGTAAGGCATTATATCACCTTCCTTCCCCCACCCCCCTCCTACCCACCCCAGAATCATGCATTCTGCCGTAAACTTTTCTGCATCTTTCTCTGTTTTTTTGTTTGTTTGTTTTGTTTTCATTTTTTAGACCACTAAACCAATAAAGCAAATATAGGTCTCCTTGAGTCAAGCAAGACTCCTCCGTCAGCACCAGCTACACCTCATCTGCCTGGAAATACTGTGCAGCAGTGGCAGCCATATGTCTGTATATCCCAAATCTAATTGGCTATTAGCTCTCTCCTTGGAGGAATAACCTATGGCTGATGCCACAAGCTTACATCCTCTAATGGTTAGGAGATGTTATAAACCACACGAAGACCCTGTCATACTTAACAGAAGAAAATGTAATTCATGGATTAACATGCCATCCAAATATCTGTGTCTATACCAAAGTAACCTACCATAACAATTAGTACTGTTTAACCTATATATCTAATTGCGTGTGCTTCATTAGTAGGATCAAAAGGCTATATATTATACTGTTTAAAAACCTATATATCTAATTGCATGTGCTTCATTGGTAGGATCAAAAGGTTATGCCTGGACAAGCTGGCAGCCCATGAAAGAAAACAGCCAGAATTTACTAGAGAACAAGAAAACGGCTCTAGAGAAAGTAGATTGTTTTGCTTCTCATCCACCTATGCCCCTTTACTTCTTCTTTTCTGATTAATATTCCTTTAATTTCACTTTCTCACCTCATTGCCCTAGCAAGCATTTCAAGCACTATATTAAAGTAAGTAAAGATGGCTGAGAAACATCTTAAAAAGTGTTCAACATTATTAATAATTAAAGAAATGCAAATTAAAACCACACTAAGGTATCATCTCACTCCAATAAGACTGGCCAAGAACAAGAAAACAAAAGACACCAAATGCTGGAGAGGATGTGGTGAAAGGGGAACACTCATCCACTGCTGGTGGGAATGTAAACTCATACAACCATTGTGGAAATCAGTTTTGAGAACCCTTAAAAGACTCAAAATGAGCCTACCAACTGACCCAGCCTTACCATTCCTGGGTATATACCCCAAAGATACATGCACAGGTATGTTTATTGCAGCTCTCTTCACAATAGCGAAGAGCTGGAACCAGCCCAAATGCCCCTCAACTGATGACTGGATAACAAAAAAGTTCATCTACACAATGGAGCTCTATGCCGCAATAAAGAAAGATGACGTGATGAACTTTGCTGGTAATTGGATGGAACTCCAAACCATTATGCTAAGTGAAGTAACACAATCCCAGAAAAAAAATAAGTGAATGTTTTCCCTCATTTGTGGATACTATCACCAAATCGCGAGTTAGCAGGCAAACTGAGCAACTTTATTATTATATTTCTTTGTTTTTGAAAGCAACTGTGCTATTATAATGTGAATCTGTTAATGGGCTCTAGAATTGACTTACCACTTATATTCACACATTGTAATTACAATATATGGGTGGAAGACATGTATTCTTATTCTACAGTAATATAAAATTAAAGGGAAAAATGTGAACCCCCCCCCCAAAAAAAAAAGATTACATCATATTTGTAGGTAAATGGATGGAACTCAAAGCCATTATGCTAAGTGAAGTAACACAGTCCTAAAAAAACAAACGGGGAATAGTTTCCCTCATTTTGGGATGCTAGTACCAAATCCCCCAATTGAAAGAAAAGCTGAGCAATGTTAGTGTTATACTTCTTTCTATCTGAAAGCAACTGTGATATTATAATAAGAATATTTTAATAAGTACTAGAATTAACTTACTACTTACTTCCAGGCAAGGTAATTAATGTACACGGGTGGAGGGTATATAGTCATATTTTAGAGTAATATAAAATTAAAAGAAAAATGTGAACGCATGAACATAAAAAAGTGACTTCTGGAAGTTAAACCTTTGTCAGATGGATAACTGGTGAAGAGTTCCACTCTAAACTTGTTTTGGAATTAACCTAAAGTTTATTTTCAGTTTGTAATTTTGGTATATGTATGGAGGAGATATATATCTTTTACTATATCTATATATATCTTTATATATATAGTATTATTTTAGAGTAATTACAAATTTTTATTATGCTGTATTGTGTATTTCGATACATCATTTTCCAATTACATTTCAGGCATATTCCTTTCTCTTCCCCCACCCACCCCTTACCATCCCAGGTCTGCATTCTGCCCATAAACTTTTCTGCTATTTTCTCTGTTTTTGTTTTTGTTTTGGTTTTCTTTTTTTAACAATAAGTGAATAATTGGAGTACAAGCATCCTTTATGTAAAACCAATTTGCAAGAAGTTGTGGCCCAAACCCCACACAGACTCATGGGTCCCACCATCCAGCAGCGGGGTTGCGTCTGTTCTCAAATCAACGTGTTCAATGAGTGTCCAGTCTATATTGTTCTGTAGTATTCACATTTCACCCTCAATCGACAGCCTGACATTTTCATTCTACCACGCCCCCTTCTGCAGATTGTTCCAGGCTTAGAAAAGGGCGCACAGGTGGATGAGAAGCAAAACAGTCTAATTTCTCGGAGCTGTTGTCTTGGTCTCTTGTCAATTCTGGCTGTTTTCTTTTCATTGGGCTGACAGCTCGTCCAGGCATAAGCTTTCGATCCTACTAATGAAAGCACATTAAATTAGATATATAGGTATTATTTAACAGAATAATATATAGCCTTTTGTCTCCTACTAATGAAGCACATGCAATTAGGATATATAGGTATTTAAAACAAACTAAATTGTTATGGTAGGTTACTTTGGTATAGCCACCAGATGTTTGGATGGTATGTTAATCCATTGAATTACATTTTCTTTCCTGTTAATATATGACAGGGTCCTTTGTGTGGTTTATCAACTCTCCTAACCATTAGAGGATTGTAAGCTTGTGGCATCAGCCGTGGGTGTATTTCTCCAAGGAAGGAGAGCTAATAGCCAATTTAGATTTGGGATATACATGACATATGGCTGCCACTGCTGACAGTTAGTTTCCAGGCAGTGAGGTGTATCTGGTGCTGATGAGGAGTCTTGCTTGACTCAAGGAGACCTATATTTGCATTTATTTGTTTAGTGGCTTTGGTAACACTCTGGCATTCACAGAGACCACTGTATAATTGCAAGTGCGGTCTCCATAACATCTTTCCCATGTTTATATCATGGTCTTCAACAGCAGGGCCTTACCTCTCTCTCTTGCAAGATCCCAGTTTGGAGGCAAGGAGCCTTTACCTTTTGTGGGGGGCCTGATCCCCTGGCCAACGGTCTCTTTGGTAGAATAATCCATTTGTTTGATGTCAGAGCTCCTGTATAATATATTTTGTTTAAGTGCCATAGCTTAATGAGACTTTAGCATTATATTGGTTCTGAATAGAGAAATCCTTTTCACAGTTTTTATGTCCATTAGTCAATTAAAGAAGCAGTTTTTATCGATTTTAAAGAGAATTACCTCCTATAACAACTGGCTCCAATCTACAGCTGGAGAACGACTCTTCATCATCATCATATTTCTCCTTATTCTATGGGGGGGGTTAAGAAAGTCTCCTGTTATTAAAACCTTTGCCGTACTAGAAGGTAAGCTTCGTTAGGATCATTAAAAATAGTTGTTACAGTAGGATCCACAGAGAGCCTTGATGTTCTGCAGCAATCTGAGGCATTCTTCCCTTCAATGCCCAGAGGAGTTCAATCCTTCTGCTTTGGCACTTCTGAACATGAACATCCTACTCACATGCAGAGCTGCATTTTCTTTCTCAGCCATTAAGTTGGTGATTACTCTGGCTTGTTGGAACATACAAATCCTTTCCCATAGTTAGTTTTAAGATTTGGATTGCAAGGTTTTTTGACAAAAAGTTTTCATATCTATCTATATCCCCCTTTTTTATTTAAGGTGTTTAGTTTTGACCCATGAGTCTCAAATTAAAGGCAACAACAACAAAAAAGACTTGATCAAAGAACTGACCAAAACTCTAAATTTCTGTATGAAAAATGTTAAAAAAGATTGAGGGGGTTGGAGAGATGGCTTAGTGGTTAAAAGCACTGACTGCTCTTGCAGAGGACCCGGGTTCAATCCCCAGCACCCAAATGGCGGCTGAGAGCCATCTTTAACTCCAGTTCCAGGGGAATCCGACACCCTCTTCTGACCTCTGTGGCATTGAACGACACGGGTGCACAGACCTGCATGCAGACAGTACATTCATATACATAAAAAATAAATAAAATTAAAAAGAAAATTAAAAAAGATTGAGAAAAAGATGCAAGATGGGACTTAGCATGTATGGCAGAATGCATAAAATCTGGTGAGGGGGGTATGGATGGGGAAACAGGTGTAAATTTGATTAAGAAATGTTGTATGTAAGAAAAATAAAGAAATGTTGTATAAAATGTACAAAAGCTCAATAAAAATTAAGGAGAGAAAAAAAGAAACAGTGTATATATTTGTGAATCTTGTAAGTCACTGATTTAATGTTAATAAATTAAATTCCTAAATATCCACAAGGTAAAAATAACACTTTGATGTTATACCTAGATTGATGGAAAATTACATATGTGAACTATGTTATTGTTCAGAATGTTGTTTAAATCAACTTATGCATATAAGAGATGATGATTTGTGTTTATTATATAGTTTGAAAGCCTTTTAAAGTTTTATTAACTGGAGAATTGTAATACTGTCATTTAAAATGATTATTCATGGATAATTAAAATGTACAATATACAACAAAAAAGGCCTATTGAATCTAATTTACATTCAACAAATGCTCCTGTCTGTGGATTAATCTCCTGGACATTGTCAACCTACCAGATGCCTCAGCCTTAGAGAAAATAATTTCTCCATCTTCTAGCAGCTATTAATCCTCAAGAGTTCCTGAGCAAGTTGGAGGGCTTATGTCTCACCTTCCTTCTATAGGATGGGCTGGTCTGGGTGGGTCTTGTCCCTGCTTTGGGCGTGCTGTCACAAGCCCCGTTGGTTCACATGTGCAGCTACCTTGTGGTGTCCAGGCAACAAGGTTTCCTTTTCATTCATTTTTCACCTCTAGTTCTTACAGTATTTCTGCTCCATTTCTTCAATGTTCCCTGGGCCTTAGGAAGAATAGAAATTTAATTCTCACAAGTTTTTGTGAAATAACTCAAAGAGATTCTACCATTAAAATTACATTAGATTGTTTGAACAGATATCCATAGTCTCAGCCTGCCAGGTATTCAGTCTAGACCAGGCTGGCCTCAATCAGAGATCTGCCTGCCTTTGACTCCCAAAGGCTGGGATTAAAGGTGTGTGCCTCCAAGCCAGGCATAAGATTACATTTTTTTTTGTCTTTTTGAGACAGGGTCTCCTTTTAGTCCCAGCTGGCATGGAACTCACTATGTAGACCAGGTTGGCCTTGAACTCACAGAGATCTGCCTTCCTTTTCCTCCAGAGTGCTGAGATTAAAGGAGTCCACTACCATGCCCCACTTAGATTACATTTTTTAGACATTTTTCATTCTTTTACTGGGAATTAAAGTTTCATTAGAGGAGAGTTTATATCTTTAGGACATACATAACAATTGGGGCACATGGCACGTCATGTCCTAGTTAAAACTACTCATGGGGATTTAACTTACAGGAGGAACCCTGGGCCTACTCACCTCATCTAGCCTATTTAATGAGACCCAGGTTCCAACAAAACACTCTGTATGTCTCAAACAATAAGGTGTAGACTGATACAGGAAGTCTCTTAAGATTGGTCTCCCGCCTCCACAGATGTGCAAATTACATGTGTGTGCACAGTCAAATGCACATGTGTACACAGATATAAACTAGGGAAAAACATGGTCTATCTAATATATATTTATAAAATAAACATAGATATAAGGGATTTGCCAATAAGCATATTTATAATGTATATATATATATATATATATATATATATATACTGTCCAGCAAGATGGCTCAGCAAGTAAATTCACTTATCACACAAACGTGACATAGTGAGATGGATCCAGAGAATCCACATAAGGGTGGAAGAACAGAAGAACCAGGTTTGCAAAATTGTCCTCTGACATCTATACATGCACCATAGCACAGATACCCACACCTCCTTATTAATAAATAAAATTAAATCAATGATTCCTAATAATAATTATCTCCAATATTTGCATTCAGAAACAAATGTCTCTTACAGAGAATGATTACCCAGAATTCTGCTTCATTTCTTACCTCAGTTCAAAAAGCACAAATAACTCTCTGGAAGAGAGGGCTCTTACATTGTGGAGTACAATGTGTATAATCTGTTCTCAAAGTCACTTTACAAAATGAAGATAAGTTTCTATTTAATTTCTACTTCAATGATACTTGAATTTCTTATGAAAATTCCATCATAGTGATTTGCCATTCTAGTATTCAAATGTTTGCACAGCTTACATGTGCAATTGTAGTGACATATTAATTCTAGTCATTAAGTTTACCTTAAACATCACTTGAGCTGTACTTTCAATGCCCTGTTAGTTTTGGTTTTGAGATATCTTGAATATCTCTTTTTATTTGTTTATGCTTGAGTAGTTAAATCACTGGAAATATTAAGCACTGGAAAAATAGACATTAATATGTTAAATTCTGAAAATAATTTATTGATATTTAGGGTGATAGTATAATGGGGATTTCATACATTGCACATTTTCAAATTTTAACAAAGACCCTTATTTAACATATTTCTTTTTTAAGCCAATGTGTTATTGAAGCTCTGTGCATTCCATAGAAATCAAATTACATTACAAATCAAATCTAGACCCATGCCCCGCTCCCTGATTCCCACCCCACCAGAGGTCATGCATTCTGCAAAACATGTTTTTCATCTTTTTCTGTCTCTCTCAAAATTCTCGATGCAGAAGTTTACTGTCTCCAGCAGAAGTTCACCATTTCAGTCAGTTCTTTGACCCAGACTTTCTGTTTTTGTTGTTGGTGGTGGTGGGGGTGGTGGTGGTGTTATTCCTTCCAATATCCATTGCTCCAAAATATGAACATATGCATGCCACATATATCATAGGTTTTATCATCTCAGCTATGTTTTTTTTTATTAGGCTGAAAGATGTCATGTTTGATGTTTCCTCCTTTGCAAGCCCAAACAACCATTAGTTCTGCCCTTATGCTCCACACTGGGGTTTTTCTTCCCATGGTCACCAAATGAGGTCCAGTAAGCACCTCATCTTGTCTTGATCTTCCTGTCCTGGTCTCCATAATATAGCCTGAGTAGTCCAACAATGGCACTGTATCTCTGGAGGTTTCTTCTGTGTTCCAGTATGTGGTCCATTTTGGAGAATGTTCCATGGGGTGATGTGTAGACAGTGTATTCTCTGGTATTAGGGTGGAATATTCGGTAGATGTGTGTGAGGTCTATATTAGTTCAGATGTCTCTCTATTTATGCTTTGTCCGATTGATCTGTCCAAAAAGCTCAGTAGGGTATTGAAGTCCCCTACTATGACTGTACTGGGGTTAATCTGTGCCTTGTGGTCCTAGAGAATTGTCTTTATAAAGTTTGGTGCACCAGAGTTTGGTGCATATATATTCATGACCTGGTGTAAGTATGGGAAAGATATATAGAGACCACACCTGCAAGTGTACAGTTGGCCTCTGAAATGCCAGAGAGTGTTACCAAAGGCCACTAAATCAGCAAAGCAAATATTGGTCTCCTTGAGTCAAGCAAGACTCCTTCGTCAGCATCAGCTACACCTCACCCACCTGGAAATACTGTGCATCAATGGCAGCCAAATGTCTGTATATCCCAAATCTAATTGGCTATTAGCTCTCTCCTTGGAGGAATAATTCAGGCCTGATGCCACAAGCTTAAGTCCTCTAGTGGTTTGAAGACGTTACAAGCCACAGTAAGACCTGTCAGCTTTTACAGAAAAGCTACGGTCCTAATCCAATCTCCCAGTCTATGTCTTTTGATTGGGGAGTTTAGTCCATTAGTATTTAAGGTTATTTTTGGGAGATGTGTATTGCTTCCTTTCAACTTACTATCCATTTGCATTTTTGGTCTAGATTTCTACTTCTGCAGTTATCCTTTTATTAATTTCTCTTTCTAGGTACCTGGGGATACTTGCTCCTTTCTTCTGTCCTTTGAATTGTTTCAAGTATTCTCTGAAAGGTTGGTTTTCCAGACATGTATTCCTTCATCTTGTTTATGTCATGGAAGATTTTTCTCTCTCCTTCAACTATAATTGATATTTTTGCTGGGTATAGTAACCTGGGTTGGCATCTATAGTTCTTTAACACTGGGAATGATTTGCTCCACGTTCTTCTTGCTTTCATAGTTTGCATTGAGAAGTCAGTTGTAATTCTGATAGGTTTCCCCTTATATGTAACTTGTTGTTTTTCTCTTGTGGCTTTCAGAATTTTGTCTTTGTTTTGGGCGTCTAGCATTGTAATTATGATATGGCGTGGAGAGTTTCTTTTCTGAACTTGTCTGTTTGTAGTTCTATGTGCTTCTTGTATTTGAATGGGCTTGTCTTTGTTTAGTTTGGGGAAATTTTCATCTATTCTGTTGAAGATCTGATCAATACCATTCTCTTTGGATTCTTCTCCTTCCTCTATTCCTATGATGCGGAGGTTTGATCTTTTCATAGTGTCCCACAATTCCTGGTTGTTCCACTTTTGTGTATTTTTAAATTTTTCATAATCTTTCCTTGAGGTTTTTAGTTGTTCTGTGTTATCTTCCAGGTCTGATATTCTTTGTTCTGCTTCCTCCATTCTATTTATGAGGCTTTTTCCATTCCTTTACTCTTGATTGGATGAGTGTTTGATTTACTTTTTCATTTCCTTTTCTGATTTCTTTAGTATTTCCACTTCCTTTTGGAGCTTCTCAGTCTTTTCCTGTAGCTCTTTGCTTTGCTGATTGGTTTCCTTTTCTTTTTCAAGATGGGATCTTTTCAGTGTTGCCACTTTCTTCCGGAGTGTGTCATTCTCTCTCGCATTCTCTATGAGCCCTTTCCCAGTTTTTCATTCTCTCTCCTTAGTTCTCTGACTTGACCTTTATAGTCTTTGATTTCTATGAGTATGTCCACAATTGTTCTTCTAAGATCTGTGTGCTGGGCCATCCCCAGGGGGATCCCACTGTAGGAATCTTCCACAGGGTTGGTAGAGCTTGGTGTGAAATTACCCTGCACCTTTGCCATGTTGTCCCCTCTTCATGCCCCTGGTATATGGTTTTATGTTTGCCTGTATTCCAATGAGAATCCCAAATGCCTCTTCACTCTGTTGAATGCTTGCTTTGCTTGCCTCATTCAGATGCCTTCTTTGTTTGTTTGTTTGATTGATTGATTTGTTTTTCTCCTTGTTTATGAAGTGTTTACTTGTCTAAGTTTTGGGCTTTCTATTGTAAATCTAACTCACTCTTCTCTTTCTGTTCTGAAGGTTCTCCAAAGAATCCACTTGGACACTCCCTTGGCAATTCCAGTTGGGGGGCATTGGGGTTATGCCTGTTTACCTGATGCCCTGGTACTCTGTGCTTCAGGTGGTCCTGGGAAATCCTCGATCTAAGCTCTGTGCACTCAAATCGTACAGTGGCAACAGGCCCACCTTTTATACCAGCTATCAGGACAACTCAGCCCCCACAGTCACACAAGAGGATTGAATCAAACCAAACAATCTGCCTGGCTGAAGCGTCCAGCTCCTAACTGTGCTTCAGGTGGTCCTGGGAAATTCCAGATCTAAGCTCTTTGTACTCCCATTGTGTTTTTTAAAATCCCTTATCCACCAGTTTTTCCTGAGTGGTCCCTAGCCATTTTAAAATAAAATTACCTGTTTTATTTAATAGGCAAACACATATATCACTCATATTTGATATTAAGGATATAGAAATCTCTTTATGTATTAGTAAAGTTTATATTTTGTGTGTGTGTATGTGTAATGTAAGATACACAGAGACAGAAACATATAAATTTAAATGCAGAGTGTGGGCCCTGTGCCAATAAAACTTTATTTACACAAACAGATTAGCTAGATCATTTGTGACTTTTTAGGTTATCAACAACCTGGCCTAGAATTCTTACAAGAAAAACGAATATATTCTCAGTGTTGATGAACTGGCAAGGTCTAAGTTAACTACAAACAGATAACATAAACAAGCCCAAACCTAACTAGAATGTGCAGAATTTCTCAATCATTCAGAACAGAATACTGAGCTGTACAAACGCCTAAGCATTTGTCAAGTATTTATGGCACTAGCTAGCCAGTCCAGGACTTCATGCATGACCGGCAAACTTTCTCCCAATTCAGCTACTTCCTCAGTTATAAGAATCACTCTTGAATATTGTTTAGAAATACGTTTGGAATGAAAGAATAAGGATGTAGTGATGTATATAGAAGGAAAACAGGAAGAAACTATGAAGTTGTGATAAAAGAATGTGGTTCAAAAATGATTTGCTAAACAGAATAGCAAAAACATGCATTATATTTTATGCTCCGGTATAGGTATTAGTGGAACAAATCAGATAAAGCTAAGATTTTTACAGAGAGATTATTTAAAAACACAATCTATGGAATACATAAATGATAAGTCCCATTTTATAATATTATGCTGTATTTTATATACATGGAGATAAAAGGATAGATAGACACATGAATAAATACTTAGGTAAGAGGTTGGTGGATAGATACATAATGTTTGATTTACAGACAGGTTCTAGTTAGAGAATAGATAAATGGATGGGAAGATGATAGACAAATACATACATACATACATACATACATACATACATACATTCATACATACATAGACAGTAGGTGTATACATAGATATAGGGTAGTTGACTGCCAGATAGGTGGTAGACAGAGAGTAAGTAGATTGATAACTAGATGATAGAGAAAAAGAACAGGTAAGATGACTGATAATAGGTGATACATGTTTACATAGATGTGTGTGTCAGTGATAGAAGACAGGTAAATAGATATTGCATAAACACATAGAAAATAGAGAGATACTGTTATAGTTCCTCTCGACTGTCAACTTGATAGAATCCCTCAGGAGACAAGCTCAGAGCCACACACAAGTTATTTTGTAGAACCCAAACATAACTGCAGCAGAACTTGTTTTAAGGCATTAAGAATAGATCAGCCCCTTCCTTGCAGACTCTCCACTTTCCCACTTTACAATAAACAGCTTTTCCCTCTGATAGTTTCATGCTGTGAATTCTCTTCATAGAACTTTGCAACGTTCTGTGGTGTCCACCTGTTTCTGCAGCTGTTTCCCACATTTAACTTTTCTTTAAAAAAATTAAAAAAATAACAAACCTCTCTTCCACCTCCTAAGCATGTAAAGAGGTTAAGAATACCAGCTCATTATAAATATTGCCTTAATTGGGCTGAAATTTTTGAGAAATTTCCTGAACATGCCAATCTATGGATTTTAGTCTTTGTTGTTTTCAGAAACTTCTTCGTATCCTGTTTTGTATACACTGGTGATGCAAACCAGAGTTCTCATCCAAAATGAGATGAGACATTTTTTACCCTGGAGACCAGAAAGACCATGGCCAGGAAACAAAGATATAGGTCACTTCAAATTCTATGTTCGAACATAGTAACCATCTTTTTTTTGAAGTTTTATAATAAGAGAACAAAGAAATCCATAAATCAACACCTACCTCTCTGATGGGTTACAGCAAGTTTATAAGCCTCTGTGATAGGCCTCAGATGTTATCCAAACTCAATCTTGGTTTTTAAATTGGTGGAAGCTAGTAGTCACTCAAGTTCATACATTCCAAAGGAAAACTAGTGGTCTGTTTGTACATTTCTAATGAATTATGTAATGTTCATAAAACCGTTAGGTGGATTACAGAGGAAGGCTAATCAATGGCTATTAACAGGGAGAAAAACGGCCCAAGACAATGGCCTTGTAAATTTCCACTCTCTCCATAATCACTGAAGTTCTACTCAGTCACCCTTGCAGAACTCTGAGATTGATGGTGGAGAGTCTTTTCTGGGAACTTGCATCCACAGTACCATGAATAGTATTTGAATGAGATTAACCCATTAAGAAGAAATGACTGTCATAAAAAAGATTAAAGTTAACAAATATTTGGATGACATGGAAGAAAAAGGAAACCCTTGTATAATGATTTTATATGTAAATTGCTGAAGCCATTATGGAAAATGAATATTCCTGAAAAAAAATTAAAGGAAACTAAACTACGACAAATAAAAATCTCACCTCATGGTATATATTAGAAGAAATGAAATCATCAGAGAGATATTTTCCCACATTCATTGTATCACTATTCACAATAGGTATATTAAAACAAGAAATTTATGTGTGCATATACTGATGAATAGGTTAAAAAAAAACATGCTACAAGTATAAACAATGAAATACTAGTCAGTCATGAAAAGGAATCACATACTGTGATTTTCAAAGACAATTTACAGTGGGTACCACTGGTTTAGTGAAAGAATTCAGGGAAACCCAAGTAATATATGTGAAATGTACGAAAAAGCAAACCACCATCTCATAAAACTGGTCACCTCCTGCCAAAAGAAGGTTTTCTAATGAGAGTAGAAAAATAAATTGATGGGGCTGGAGAGATTGCTCAGTGATTAAGAGCACCGACTGTTCTTGCAGAGGACCCAGGTTCAATTCCCAGCACCCACATGGCGGCTAAGAACCGTTTTTAACTCCAGTTCCAGGGGAATCCAACACTCTCTTCTGACCTCCGTGGCATTGCACGACACAGGTGCACCAACCTACATGCACAGTATACACATAAAAATAATAATAAAGAAAGAAATTTGAAAAAGAAAAATATATTGATTTATGGGCATAACAATGTGGTCCTTAGAAGTCGGTTTAATACCTGGTCCTTTTAGTAGAATAATAGTAGTTTCTACACCTGCATCTTATGACCTAGCCAGCCATGGGTTTCTAGCTGAGTTATGTGCCAGACATGAGTTTCTTCCTGTGGAGTGAGCCTTAAGTCCAGTTAGACACCTATATCACATACCTTCTTCCAAGGCTCAGGGATCATCTCAAAAGTATTTAAAAGTTTGTAGGATGCAGGAGCAGCCACTCGTTATAGGGAAAGGATGTTTTCAACACACAACAGGGCAGGCCCACACATGAAATTAGAGCAGTTATGGCACCATGCAAAAGACCTATGCAAGATCAAGCCACACAAAGTAATACCAGCATGGAGGACAGAGGGGATAAGAGTGCTGGGATTCAAATCCGGATCTTCTGCAGCAGCAGTCAGTACTCCTAACCCCTGAGCCATCTTCTCTCCCATTTAAGAGATTCAGTATTTCTTCAGTATTTCATATGGCCCCTAGATGGCTACCTATGACCAGTACATGTCCCCAAACCCATGTACACATCGGCATCACTAAGGGGGCTCTGTGAAACTTTTAAAAGCATATGAAATTTGGAAGGGATACTGTTGAGGAAAGGGGGGAAGAATTGGAGCAGACAGATCTGGAGTGGACTTGGTCAAAACACATATATTCATGTGTGACACACTCAAACTACTTAAAACGTTTTCACCACAAATCACCAATATCTGTTTCAGGAGGTAAATGTGTTTAATCTGATTTAAGGCATAGAGGTATTTAAATGGGTTGGCTTGGGTCCTGATCTTGCTTTTGGAGAAAAACAAAGTTAAGCCATATTAGTTTGATTTCAAACAATGAAGTGAGAAATAAACAATCCGTGTCCAGTGCTGGTCATGTTTCCACAGTCGTGAAAAATACACAAAATAATCAGATTAATAGCAAGGGAGTTGCTCTTTGGACACATGGCTTAAGAGGTTTCCCTGCATGTATCTTGGCTGCTTTGGGGCTTGTGCAACGTCACAGTAAATCACTTGAGGAGTTTGCCTCTAAGGCTGTTCCTCACCAGAGCCAGAGGGAGAGCATCATCAAAATTAATTCCTATGTGGATCAACACCCTTTTAGGCATAAGACAGTGGCAACCAGGACAGAGGTGTAGGAACTATAATAACCAAAATTCAAGAGAATACAATAAACAAATCCATTTATATGCATTGGAATGGTTTCCATTAGATAGAATGGATAAAAAACACTGTTTTAATGTTACATTCTGTTGAGTGATTGTGTAAGTTGACCCAAATGAATAGCTCCTTTTATATTTAGCTTTTTCTTCTTCTTGCTAGAACTGACTATATATCCTAATTAACCAGCCAATAACATCTTTGCTGATTTCAGCCCAGGGTGTGTTATTTTGAGATACACTGTAACTAAGAAAGAAAAATTAAGAAACTAAAAGAAGCAGGTCAGGTTTAAAAAAAAAACTAAACAGTTTTCTATGCTTGGAGGGACGCTAAAGCAACAGAAAATGAAATCCTAGCAAATAAGATTTGGGAAATGAATTTTCAGCCTCCAGAGAAATATCAGAAAATGACTAATGTGTTTGGAGGGATAAGAAAAGCAACTCAGATTGTGTGTGTGGTGATGGGAAAAAAAGAATGGATTAGAAATTACTAATCAAAATTGTATGACATAGTTGTGAATAATAAATGATTTGTAAATACAAAATCTATGTGACTTGTGTACATATTGGTGAGAAAAATTAAACAATATACTTGAAAATGTAGAAGATGTGAAAAATATTAGTGAAATATATGTGACTATATTTGGTAAAGTGGTTTAATTTTTGCGAACTGGTGTGGGATGAGGGAAGGTTTGATTTTTTACATTGAAAGCAAAAGCTTATATATGATTTGTAATTGTAAGCATGCCATCATGTAATACACACAAACACACACACACACACATACACACACACACACACACACACACACATGCACACATTATGTCTCTATCTGGAACCCAGAGTTTTATTCCTAACACAAACTTTCCCTACCGCTGAGAAACATCTTATTCTCCTGTGTTTGACTATTGAAAATATGCTGTGTGGTCTGAATGACAGTTTGGTTCAAAGCCAACAGATCTCTGATCTCCATATATTTAAGGTAGGTTTGCTGAAAAAAGTATTAGTTGTGCTGAAAAAATTGCTCAGAGGTAAAGAACACTGGCTTCTCTTACAGAGGACATGTGTTCAGTTTCCAACACCCATATGGCATCTGAAAAACATCCATTGGTCTCTGACTCAAGTTCCATGGGATCTGTCATCCTCTTCTGGACTACCTGGGCACTGCATGTACATGGTTCACTTACATACATGCAGGCTAAACACCCATACACATAATAAATTTTTAAAAAGCAATGTCTTAAGCCGGGCGTGGTGGCGCACGCCTTTAATCCTAGCACTCGGGAGGCAGAGGCAGGTGGATCTTTGTGAGTTCAAGGACACCCTGGTCTACAGAGTGAGTTCCAGGACAGCTGGGGCTACAGGGAGACCCTGTCTCTAAAAGAACAAAAACAATAAAAGCAATGTCTTTCACTTTGATGGTTTGGGGGGTGATATTATTTAATGTTTTCTATTTCTTTTTTTTTTAATGTTTTCTATATCTTAGATCAACTATGAACTAATATTTCAGAATCAATCTCATAACTCAATTTTCCAAAAGGCATGTAAGCTTTAGGAGAATCTTTGAATTTTTCTAAGAGATTTGTAATTCTGTTGATAGTAACTAAGCAGATTAATCTTTAAATGTTGACAGAAGTTGCTGTGCTTTAAATATGTATCCTATATGTTATATATTGGAGTATTTGTCCATCATACATATTAACAGATGAGAATTTGGTCCCTTCTAATCAGGAAAATCACTTCACAGCCAAAGAAGTGAAATAGTGCATCTACAGTCATGGAATTCACTGTTCTTACCATGTTCCCCACCACCATGAAGTACCTGATTTGACAGAATGGTGGAATGGCCTTTTAAAAGATATCGTTACAGCACCAGTTAGGTGGCAATAGCCCAGAGACCTGGGGCAGGATCCTGCAGAAGGCAGTGTCTGCTTTGAATTGCTGTTCAATATATGGTTCTGTTTCTCCTATTGCTAGTATTCACATGTCCAAGAATCAAGCAGTGGACAGAGGAATGGTTATACTCACTATCATACTTAGTGACCCACCAGAAAAAAATTTCATTCCTGTACTCTCGACTGTGTGCTGCTCTACTGGGTTAGAAGTTTTGTAACTGCTTCTGCCAAGAAACACAACAAACATTCCATTGAACCAGAACCTAAAACTTCCCTCTGGCCACTTTGGGGGAACCTTACTTCAATAGGCTAAGAAAGGAACCAAATATAATATTAAAGTCTCCTTAAGCTATGCACTTAAGCAAAATATATTAATACAGTTGCTCTGACATCAGCAATGGATTATTCTACCAAGGAGATGTTGGCCAGGGGATCCAAGTCCCCACAAAAGGTAAAGGCTCCTTGCCTCTAAACTGGGATACCTGCAAGAAGAGAGGCGAGAAGGCCCTGCTGTCTAAGACCTGACGTTAACATGGGAAAGATGTATTGAGACCACACACGCAAGTGTACAGATGTTCTCTTGAATACCAGAGAGTGTTACCAAAGGCCACTAAAGCAATAAAGCAAATATGGGTCTCCTTGAATCAAGCAAGACTCCTCCATCAGCACCAGCTACACCTCGCCTGCCTGGAAATACTGTGCAGAAGAGGCAGCCATATGTCTGTATATCCCAAATCTAATTGGCTATTGGCTCTCTACTTGGAGGAATAACCCACGGCTGATGCCACAAGGCTACATCCTCTAGTGGTCAGGAGATTTTATAAGCCACAGTAAGACCCTGTCATATTTAACAGAAAAAATGTAGCTCATGGATTAACATACCATCCAAATATCTGTGTCTATACCAAAATAACCTACCATAACAATTAGTACTGTTTAAATACCTATATATCTAATTGCTTGTGCTTCATTAGTAGGATTGAAAGGTTATTCCTGGACAAACTGTCAGCCCATGAAAGGAATCAGCTAGAATTGACCAGAGTCCAAAAACAACAGCTCCAGAGAAAGTAGACTGTTTTGCTTCTCATCCACCTGTGCCCCTTTTCTAAGCCTAGGGAACAATCTTAGGAAGAGGGGGCGTGGCAGAATGTAAGGGCTGCGATTGGGGTGAATGGTGAAACTACAGCAATATAGCCTGGACACTCATTTGATCAACTTGATTGAACATAAAAGCCCCCCCCTCCCCCGCTGGATGGTGGGACTAAGGGGCTGTGTGGGTTTGGGCACAACTGCTTGCAAATTGGTTTTACATGAAGGATGCTTGTACTCATAAATTATTACTTATTGTTAAAAAATGAAAAAAAAAACTAAGAGAAAGATGCAGGACAGTTATGGCAGAGTGCATGATCTGGGATGGGGTGGGCTGGGGTGGGAGGAAGGGAAAGGGAATTATGCCTGAACTGAATTGGAAAATGATGTATAAATACACAAAGCATCAATAAAATAAATAAATAAATAAATAAATAAATAAATAAATAAGAAAAGAATAATAGTATTAGAAGGGGTGATTGATCCAGACTACCAGGGGGATGTTAGACTGTTTATCCACAGAAGAGGTAATGAAGATTATGTCTGGAAGGCAGGAGATTCCTTGCAGTATGTGTTGGTGCTACCTTCTCCTGTGACTAAGGTCAGGGGGAAACTGCAATACCCCAATCCAGACAGGACAACAAGTGGCCCAGATCCTTCAGGGAAAAAGGTATGGGTTACTCATACAGGGAAAGAGCCAAGACCTAAAGAGGTGCTTGCTGATGGTGGAGGAAATACAAAATGGATAGTAGAGGGAGGTAGTTATAAATATCAGCTGAGATTACATGACCAGTTGCTGAAAGTAGGATTGTAACTGACATGAGCATTTCTGTCCTAGTTTGCTAAGAATATGCTTGTGCATATATACACACATATTAGGCAAATATTTGTGTTTTGTTTCCTTTTTATTTTATTTTTTTAATATTTATTTATTTATTTACTTATTTGTGTGAATGTACTGTCTGCATGTGGGTTTGTGCACCCATGTCATGCAATGCTGCGGAGGTAAGAAAAGGGTGTTGGATTCCCCTGGAATTGGAGTTCTCCTGGAATTGGAGTTACAGACTGTTCTCAGCTGCCATGTGGGTGCTGGAGATCGAACTCGGGTCCTCTTCAAGAGCAGTCGACGCTCTTAACGACTAGGCCATCTCTCCAGCCCCTTGTTTCTTTTGTAAAAAAAAAAAAAAAACAAGTGCTGGGTGGTGCTGGAGAGATGTATCAGCAGTTAAGAGCACTGAGCACTGACTGCTCTTGCAGAGGACCTGGGTTCTATTCCCAGCACCCACATAACGTTAAAAACCCTCTTTAAACCAGGCGTGGTGGCACACACCTTTAATCCTAGTGCTTGGGAGGGAGGCAGAGGCAGGTAAATCTCTGTGAGTTCAAGACCAGCCTGGTCTACAGAGTGATTTCCAGGCCAGTTGGGCCTAAAGGGAAACCCTGTCTCAAAAAAACAAAACAAAACAAACAAAACAAACAAACAAAAAAAAACATAAACGAGTGCCAGGTATGGTGATGCATGCCTGTAATCACAGCACTTGGGAACCAGAGTCACTTGGATCTCTGTGAGTTCAAGGCCACCCTGGTCTACATAGAGACCAGCCTATTTTACACAGAGAGTTCCAGGCCAGCTGGGACTACAGGGAGACCTTGTCTCAAAAAGACAAAANGTTGTTGGATTCCCCTGGAATTGTCAGTCTCCTGGAATTGGAGTTACCGACTGTTCCAGCTGCCCTGTGGGTGCTGGAGATCGAACCTGGGTCCTCTTCAGAGAAGTCGACGCTCTTAAGACTAGGCCATCTCTCCAGCCCTTGTTTCTTTTTGTAAACAAAAAAAAAACAACAAGTGCTGGGTGGTGCTGGAGAGATGTATCAGCAGTTAGGCACTGAGCACTGGACTGCTCTTGCAGAGGACCTGGGTTCTTTCCCCGCACCCACATAACGTTTAAAAACCCTCTTTAAACCAGGCGTGGTGGCACACACCTTTATCCTAGTGCTTGGGAGGGAGGCAGAGGCAGGTAATCTCTGTGGTTCAAGCCAGCCTGGTCTACAGAGTGATTTTCCAGGCCAGTTTGGGCTAAAGGGAAACCCTGTCTCCAAAAAACAAAACAAAACAAACAAAACAACAAACAAAAAAAAAACATAAACGCGTGCCCAGGTATGGTGGTGCATGCCTGTAATCACAGCACTTGGGAACCAGAGTCACTTGGATCTCTGTGAGTTCAGGCCACCTCGGTCTCACATAGAGACCAGCCTATTTACACAGAGATTTCCAGGACAGTTGGGACTACCGGGAGACCTTGTCTCACAAAAACAAAAAAAAAAAAAAAAAAAAAAAAAAAAAGTAATTGGAATAAGTGTTAAGTTTTTTTTTTTTTTTTTTTTTTTTCTTGATCTTTTCAAGACAGAGTCTCACTGTGGCTCCAGATGTCCTGGAACTCACTCTGTAGACAGGCTGGCCTTGAACTCACAAAGATCCGCCTGCCTCTGCTTCCCAAGTGCTATGATTAAAGGGGTACGCCACCACACCCTGCAAGTGTTAAGTTTTTATAACTTGTAAATCTACATTAACCATATTTAGGTTATGAGATACTGAAAGATTAAGCATTCCATAAGAACCTTAACACCTAAGATATATAATGGATTTGTGATTTTGTGCGGGGTTGTTACATCATGTTAGGTGAAATTATTTCCTGCAATTGTTTTCATTTGAAAATTCAGCATGATATAAGGAGATGTAATTGGGTGCAATGTTTACAAGGCCTCAACTTCTGGAGACTAATCCTAGCTGTCACCATGACTGGATCTGGAATTAACTGAAATAAGGTAGACTTTCTTGATTGGAATATTTGAAGCAGGAAGACCCACTCTAAATGTGTGCCAGCACTATGCACTTCTAAGCAGTCCAGGCAAGGCGTGGTTCACCCTACCATAGAGAATGAATCCCAGACATCAGTAGTAAGTGGTACCACACTTTTCCTGGACCTGCTAAGATATGCATATTCCTAGCCCATGTTTAATTGCCAAGTTGTTAGAAATGTGAAATTCCTTTTCTGGGAGACAAATTCTCCTCTGGGTACTTTTCCTTCCAATAGAAACTCCACTTTCAGGGGTATGATATTTCAATGGTATGATGTTCTTCTGAGAATATCTTCAATTGCCTCCCATATCTATAACTCTCTTAGTACAGCCTCATCAAATTTCTGTATTCTGTATCATCTATTGATCTTCTATCTATCTATCTATCTATCTATCTATCTATCTATCATCTATCATCTATCTATCATTTTACTAACATCTAGGTAGCTAGCTCTCACCTACCATCTATCTATCTATCATCTATCTATCTATCTATCTATCTATCTATCTATCTACCATCTATCTGCCTATAGAGGCTGGTTTGTGTCTCCTAAACATGATCAAAACATATTGTATGAAATTTTCAGAAATTAAATTAAAAATTGTAACAGGGCCAGGCATGGTGGGACATGTCTTTAATCCCAGCACTTGGGAGGCAGAGGCAGGGGGATTTCTGTGAGTTAAAGTCCAAGCTAGTCTATATAGTGAGTTCCATGACATCTGGAAATACAGGGATACTCTGTTTCAAAAAGACCAAAAAATTTGTAACAGAGTACTGTTTATTTCTGGTTACAATTAATTTTTAATTTATTTTTGCAAGTTTTATACAATATATTTTAGCAGTCACAAACATAACTGTATAAGCAAATACATAGGTATATAGACAAAGAAGATATAGATTTATAGATAGATGATAGATACATAGGTAGATAGATAGATAGATAGATAGATATTAGATTACTTTGTCCATATTTTTGTATCTTAGCATGAACTACTCATATGTGAGTATATACCCTGATGTAATTTCAAGGGCCAGGAAAATGGAAAGGAACCAGTGGGGTAAGGGGAAGGAGCCATGGTGAGAGGATCAGTAAGAGACAGTTATTACCAAGGGAGAAATGTCTTAAATGGAGGTGTTTAACAGGGAAGGGGAAGAAGGAATATTATAGAATGAACTATGGAGGTGAAAGGCAGGAAGTAGCTCAAGAAAGCAGGACTATAGGAGACAGGTATTATTAAAGGCGAAATGGGTAAATGAGGATAATGTTAACTGGGCTGAGATAAGCAATGGCTACACAAAGAGAGAGAAAAGAGAGACAAATAATGTTTAGCTGGCACAAAAAAGACAGAGGGAAAGGTGTTATTTCAAAACTAACTGAAAAATTATGCAGACAATATTTGTACATGCATCCGTGTTCATAGCTGAAAACTATACAAGATACAGTACCAGACAGGAGAAACTTCCCTTCGAATTATTGGTCAGGGTAGTCCAAGAGACTCTCAAAATTACACAGGCACAGTGTTAGAGTAGCAAAAAGTCTCCTAGACCAAAACTGTAAAATCTCCAGTCTACCTGCTGAAAACCCACCTCTCCCAGTTCACTGGTCAATTACATTGTCATATAACCACCCCCCTAGAAAGGCAGGTTCACCCTGCATTATGCTAAATAGACTAACCAAATACCTAGTGTGTTAATGACACAGTTAACATTCCTTTCATGGAATTCCTTCCTCCGGGTGCAGGGTTTCTGGATCCAGCCACATACATATAGCTCTCTGTATGTCAGCTTGCTTTTCAGAAAGGTATAATATCTCTCCTTTTCTTCCACATGCTCCTTCTCTATGCATGCTTTCTCTAAAAATATGGAGTTCCCTAGCATCTTAAATTTTCAGTCTTTCCCCTCTACACCTTCCTTCTCCCTGCCACGTGATGGGTAGTCTGAATATCAGGTTTCTGACCTCCACGCAGGCTCTAAACCTGCATGGTTTCATGCCTTTCTTCCTTCTTCCCTCTATTCTCCTCCTCAAGGCAGCTGTCAAGACTTTCACCTCTCCCACCCTAAGGATCTTCCTTTAAATTCCTAATAAAATTTCCCTAAACTTTCTGTTAGAGTCCATTCATAAGTCCTTTGATGAATGACACTGAGAAATCTCTAAGGAATGCTCTTTCTCCAGTCCATCAACAGGCCTTGATTGCATCCTAGAACTTGAAGTTAAAACTCTATGGCTGAAGACAGGACATACTTCAGACCCTGGAATTGATGCAATCGAGCTAAAACTGACCTGGAAGCCACCTCCTTGAAGACTAGCTCTCACACTTTTGGAAGACACTATGCATTCTGGTGAAGAACATCCACTAATGGACCAATGGTAACTTTATTGCCCAATAACCACAACAATGACTGGTGCAGCAAAGGATATTGGTGCAGTAGTGCCAATTTTTTTTTTAAATTAATTTTTATTGATGCTTTGTGCATTTCATACATTTTTTCCAATTCAGNCAAGGCTTGTTAAACTCACTAAGCCTGCCCCCCATAACGTACTGACTCTAGCATGGCCACACATTCTAAGACCTCCAAAAACAGTGCCACCAACTGGAGACAAATGTCTGAATATTTAAAGCCTATGGGGGACACTCATTCAAACCACCACAAGGTATAATGTATCAGGCTGGTGTAAATTAGCTTCTCTGGGTGCTTATGACCATGCTTAATGCCCATACCAATTTGATCGTGAGACCTAAGGGATAACTTTGTTCCTTTCCCTCAGAGGTCAACCCTGATATCCTGCAAATGTGTGTCATCAGTCTTCCTGTTGAGGGAGGTCTTGGAGATCCACTAATGGGACTTCAGTCAGTGTCCAATCTATAAAGAGGAAAGTCTGCTCATGCTTCAGAAAAGGAAGACTGAACTCGCATACAGACTCACATCATGAAGATCATCCATCATGACCAAGTTGGATTCATACCAGAGATGCAGGGATGATTCAACATACGAAAATCAATAAACATCATCAAGCACATAAATGGAATGAAAGACAAAAAACACACCATCATCTCAATTGATGCTGAAAAAGCCTTTGACAAATCCAGCATCACTTGATGCTTAAAGTGCTAGAGGAAATTGGATTGGAGGGATCATTCCTCAATGTAATCAAAGTCATATACAGGAAACCCACAGCCAATATCATTCTAAATGGGGAATGAAACCACTGAAACATTCCCTTTAAAGGTAGGAACTCAGCAAGGCTGCCCCCTGTCACCACTCCTCTTCAATATAGTGCTTGAAATACTTGATAGAGCAATAAGGCAAGAAAAGGAAATTAAAGGAGTACAAATTGGAAAGGAGGAAGTCAAGCTATCCCTATTTGCTGATGATGTGATTGTTTACTTAAGGGATGCTAATAACTCCACCAGAAAACTCCTAGAACCGATTAACTGCTTCAGCAAAGTGACAGGATACAAAGTTAACCTAAAAAAAATCAGTGTTCTTTCTTTACAGCAACAACCATCAACTGGAGAAGGAATTCAAGGAGACCCTCCCACTCACAGTAGCCTCAAAAACAATAAAATACCTAGGAACAAACCTAACGAAAGACAACAAAGACCTCTAAAACAAAAATTTTAACTCTTAAAGAATGAAATTGAAGAGGGCATCAGAAGACGGAAAAACCACCCATGCTCATGGATTGGGAAAACTAACATTGTAAAAACGTCCATTCTACCGAAACTCTTGTATAGATTTAATGCAATCCCAATTAAAATCCCCAAGAGTTTCTTCACTGGCTTGGCAAAAAAGTCCTTAAATTCATCTGGAAAACAAAAGACCCTGAATATCCAAAACAACCCTGAGTGAAAAGAGTAACACAGGGGGGATCTCTATACCAGACTTCAAACTATACTACAGGGCTGTAGTCATAAAAACAGCCTGGTACTGGCATAAAAACAAACCTGATGACCAATGGAACAAAACCAAAGATCCAAACTTGAGCACATACAATTTCAGCCATCTCATATTTGACAAAGGGGGCCAAGAAGACATAATGGAGAAAAGACAGCATCTTTAGCAAGTGGTGATGTGGTGATGGCAAAATTGGATCACCAATTGTAGAAGAATTAAGGAAAACCCCTACCTCTCACCCTGTACAAATGTCAACTCCAGATGGATTAAAGACCTCAACGTGAAACCCCAGACTCTGAAGGTGATAGAAGAAAAATTTGGCAGCAGACTGCAAGACATAGGCATAGGAATAGTCTTCCTAAATCAGACAGCAGCTGCGCAGGAATTAATGTTGACAATTGACAAATGAGACGTCATTAAACTCAAAGGCTTCTGTACATCAAAAGAAACAATCAAGGAAGTGAAGAGAAATCCCACAGAGTGGGAGGAAACCTTCACTGCAGATACATCTGACAAAACATTGATTTCCAGAATATATAAACTACTCGAAAAACAAAGAAGAAAGAAAACAAATGACCCACTCAATAGATGGAGAAAAGAGCTGAACAGAGGCTTCACAAGTGAAGAATTAGAGATGGCTTAGAAACACCGTAAGAAGTGTTCAACATCACTAATCATTAAGGAAATACAAACCAAAACCACTTTAAGATATCATCTTACTCCAATAAGACTGGCTAGGATCAAGAAAACAAATGATACCAAGTGCTGGAGAGATTGTGGGGAAAGGGGAACACTCATTCACTGCTGGTGGGAATGTAAACTCGTACAGCCACTATGGAAAGCAGTGTGGAGAACCCTTGGAAGACTTGGAATGAACTTGCCACCCGACCCAGCCATACCGCTCCTAGGCATGTACCCCCAAGACTCACCCCACCACAGAGATACATGCACGGCCATGTTTATTTCAGCTCTCTTCACAATAGCAAGGAGAGGAGCTGGAACCAACCCAAATGCCCTTAAACTTACGAGTGGATAGAGAAAATGTGCTACATCTACACAATGGAGTTCTAGGCAGCAGTAAAGAAAGATGACATCATGAGCTTTGCAGGAAAATGGCTGGAGCTAGAAGACATCATGCCGAGTGAAGTAACACAGTCCCAGAAAAACAAACGATGGATGGTATCCCTCATCTGTGGATGCTAGTGCCAATTACCTAGTTGGAAGTATTTCTTGTGCACTGCCCCTTGAGCTTTTGTCCAAGCAGTTGGGAGTGATGCATACTGGAAACAACAACAACAACAATAACAACAACAACAGAAATGACTGCATCAAAGAACTTACTGAAACAGTGAACTTCTGAAGAAAAGGAAGCCTGGTCGAGCAAGACCTGACTTTGTCCTTGAGTGGATGGAACTTGTAATCAAAAACTGAAAGGATCCAGGGACTCTGGCCCTCCCCCCCCCAAAGAAAACCATGAGAGTCCCCTGAAGACCAGGTGGGTCCTAAACTGACCTCAAGAAAACAAAAACCTTGGTTAATCTGGCCTAACTGTGTAGCCTTAAGCATCCAAAAGGAATGTAAAACCAGAAATAAATAATCAGTTAGACCAGAGAAATTGTACTTCAGATATAAAACTTGAGATCTTAGTAAAAAGACAAAAAGAAAAAGGAGAGAAGTCTGTTGTTTGGCCTGTTTTCAATTCTTACTGGCAAGTGCATCTACTCTGTGGCTGCCACTGCTTTTGCCATTCTTCAAAGACATGAGACACAGCTTTTTTAACCTTCCAAGATGGAATGAAGAGTCATGTCCATGAATCCTCCAAACTTTCAATGCCAGATGGGGACTACTGAGATATTCAGTTTGTGTACTGAGCAGCTAATGGGATTTCTGCCTTGTCAGAGGTAGACTGTCATTGTTGGACTACCCAGGCTGTATCATGGAGGCCAGTATAGGGGGATCAAGACAGGACACATGCTTACTGGACTTCATTTGGGGGACCATGGTAGGGAAAGACCCCGGTGTGGAGCACAAGGGCAGGATTGATGGTTGTTTGGGCTTGCCAAGGAGGAACCTCTGAGCACTTCCTTAATGAAAACATATCTTATAGAAAAAAAATCCTCCAAT